>JARCFY010000012.1:13647500-13772500 GCA_029233225.1 Lepidodactylus listeri
GGACTGACATCATTGTTAAACACCCCCACCCAGTACAGTGATTTCAGTTTTCTTAAAGGCCCTAAAATATCAATGTAAAGCTATAGTATTGTAATGATAGTTTAAGCAGGTTCTCTGAATTCCCAGTCTTCATTTTTTAAAAAGTAAGTCTCTAGGCTTCTCATTCCCAGAGTTATGCCTTTTCCTTATATCTCTGCAAGAGAAGGGGTTATGCCTTCTCCTTTGCAGCAGTCCCTGACTGCCCGATTTCCAACAAGTATGCAAAAACGGAGCAATCTTTCTATGAAAGAAATGTATGTATGAATTTAATTTGTTTCCAGTACAGCATTTGAATCTTCTTGGCACAGAATTTGGTTTCTTCAGGCAGAATTGGGCTGGTTTTTTGAAATTCAACCCTTCTAACAAAGGCAACATACCCCCCCACACACACACACACTTACTATAGCCATGGGCATCGGTTTGTTTTCACTTCAGCAAGTGTTCCTGCCCTTCTGAAGCACAAAAGAAAAGAAAACACTTTTGAAACTCAGAAGAATTTTCCCAGGTAGTTTGTGGTTTGGGGCTCAAGGGACTAAATTGCCCAGGGAAACAAAAGTCACAGGTGTGTGCATGCAGCCTCTTATGTTCACAGTGAACAAACAAATTCTCTACTACATGTGCTCAAAATAGACAGGTGGAGATAGAACACCCCTCCCCAACATTAAGTATGTGGGATCAAAAGCTGGTAGAAAGTTACACTTGCTATCAGTCAGCATGGGAACCAGCATGGTGAAGGGGTTAAGAGCAGTGGACTGCAGTCTGGAGAACCAGGTTTGATTCCCCACTCTTCCTCCACATGAAGCCTGCTGGGTGACCTTGGGCTAGTCACAGTTCTCTCAGAACTCTCTCAGCTCCACCTACCTCCCAAGGTGTTAGATTCACTGGTATAGTATAGCCAGGAGTCTCTGTTAGGCAGCAGAGAGCACAAGGCTTACACGCAGCAGCCCCTTCTCAGTACTGTGTGTGCTCTAGCAAACTTACGGAGTTACACAGAGCCACTTGTCAGTTTCAAACTAATAAGAATCCTTTAGTCAGGAGACTACATTCTAGATAGTGCAGGCTGAGAGGTAGGGATAGAATCTAATCTAACTAGCTATGATGGATGCAGATGGAGAATGTATGTCCTGTATCCATGGTGCCAAAGATGGAGAGCATGCTCCTTTTTGAGTGTGTGTGTGTGTGTGTGTGTGTGTGAAAGAGAGAGAGAGAGATGTGTTAAGCCAGAAGGAAGGAATTGTCATCCCTAAGAATAGCATTCTGCTTCAAAGGGATAGTATCCAATAGCAGGAAGGAGATTAAAGACTAATAAAATTTATTCCAGCGTACATTTTGTGAGTTAGAGCTCACTTCATCAGATAAATTGAAGTATATATCCTTCAGGCTAATTTATAAGCACAAGAGAAATCTAGGGCAGCGGGGGGGGGGGGGGGGGGATATTACAAAGAGGAGCCAGGTCTAACAAGAACTAGTCCAAAGAGTAATTGGTTTGTTCAGAATAGGTGTGAGATTCTTTCGGCTGTTATTAGATAAACAAAAGGTGATGCGTAGTACAGGATCAAGTGAGATAAACAGATATGCTATCCCATCCCTTACAGGTGTTAACTATGTCAGCTATATCTTCCTACTATATTTGCTTATCTCATTTCTGTTGGATATTGTAACTGCATGCAAGAGGATCTGGGAGGGGCAGGGTTGAGAGATTCCTCTCACCCAAGTGCACTTGGCAGTTGGCCCTACTCTCTCATTGGTTAGATGTTGAGCCTCTTTGGCTGTTGCTTGCCTTCTGTGTTTCATCTCATATAGGACATCGCTTCTCTCTCTTACATGGGCTTGGAGCTGTAGCAAAGTAACCTTTGTGAAGTTAATCTTTTCCCAATAAATTAAATGTACCTACATAAATATGTCATGTAAGTTGTACTACTATTTTTGTAAGTAAAATTTCTTTCTCTTGTTACCCTTGGAGTCAGGTCATCTTTGTCATTTTTTTGAACAGCATTTTCCCCTTAACCGGGAAATGTGGAGGATCGGGGATACTGCATTAAGCTTCTGTGCTTCCAAGGCATATGATTTTTTTTTTTAAAAAAAATTTAAGCCAGTGATTTCATCCTGTGCCAGATTTTACATTCTGCCTCTCTAATAACAGCGGGGAGTGTCCCACACTCATTATGAGTGAACTGTTTACTCTTTGGATAGGATCTTATACTTTCAGCTGTGCACATAAATCAGCCTGGTAAGATTCATGCTCCCAATGCAATGGATGAAGTCAGTTTTGATTGACAACTGCTTATGCTGGAATAAATGGTGTTAGACTTTAAGGTGCCACTGGACTCCTGTTGGATTCTCCTATTACAGACTAACACAGCTACCCACCTGGAATTTTCCAGTGTTTCAATGTTCATCGTTTTCCTTCTCTCTCTCTCTACAGTCCTCCCCCCCACCACCTATTTTTCTCTCTGTGTTTTAATTCTCCCATTCTCATTTTTATGTTCTTAACAAAAAGAAACTTGAATCAACAGACAAAAAGAAAAGAAACCCGTAGTCAGCTGGGGCAGGACTCACTTGTGGATTCTGATGAATGGAGGCTCTGACCCCAAGGGAACCCTCCCAGCCCTTTGACAGATTTAATATGAAATCCATTCGCAATCGTTTACCAACATTCAGAGGGAAAACTCGTGAGTCCCATTGGGGTTTGTCTCAGCCCACGAGCAGAAGCTTCAAGGCTGGGTTCTCTAGCTTCTATATATTGAGGTTAACTGGTGTGGTTTGTCCAGTCCCCATGAGTTAGCAGAGTGCTTAAATAAAGCTACAAATGCAGGAGCGTCACTTTACCAGGTCACTCAGCTTGCAAAGCTACATAGAGTCACTTTGCAAGTTTAGAAGATAAATACCTCTCTCTTTATTTGAGAAGTACACTTTGGGTAGGAAAGAGCAGGGACATGGTAGATTACTAACTTACTAGCTAAAAGATGGAAGCGGATGGCGACAGGTGTCAAGAGAGGACAGCACGTCACACCTCTTGGTGCCTGCAGGGAGAGCGATCTCCTTCATCAGAATGAGAGAGAAGAAGGAAGAGGAAATGGTCCCTAAGAGAACACGATCTGCATTTCACAGTGGCAGAAGAGTAGACACAGGAAGAAAGGTCAGCGTGCCTGTCTAGCTATCTAGTCTCTCTTGCCGCTCAGTCTGGAGGTCTGAGACAGGGGACATCGCCTCTGGAACGTCCAGCACTGTACTCTTGCTCTTTACATTGCAGCTGCAGAGCTTGGGGCAGAATGCCACCCTTTCCTTAACACTGTATTCCTTTTGTATCCTGTTGAGCATATCTGGCATGTGGAGAGACAAACCCAAGCTTGAAAGGAAAGAAAGGCGTTAGTGACTCATTGAAGCTGTGGTTCTGGATCCCGGCAGTTCCGCACGAACTTTATACATACTTCACGAGCCACTGACACAACGCCCAGAAAGCTAGAAGAGGCTCTACGGACCATCTCTTTAAGAGGGTTTCAAACTATTTTCCCCCTTTCCAGAATCATTTCAGCATCACCTTGCTTCCTGAGAAACAGCTCACTTGTGAAGTAGGTGGGGATTTGAACCTGGATCCCCGAAGGCCCAGATCAGCGCTCCAGCCATTACACCATGACCACTCCCCAAGGCTGCTGCTACACATACCAAACACTAAGAAGCAAATTTTGAAGCCTCTTTTATGCTATTTTTATGACATTTGTGACTGCTCAAAGTGGGCAGTCATGTTGGTCTGAAGCACTAGAACAAAGTTAAGAGTCCGGTGGCACCTTTAAGACCCACAAAGTTTCATTCAAGGTGGGGGCTTTTGTGTGCATGCACACTTCGCCAGACGAGGAAATGGAATTACAGATCATACCTGTATATATTCAAGGTGGCTTGTTAAATTGGCATGCAAAATACTGGTGTTTTAACACTTAAGCTTGTCATTCTTTTTACCTCTTTAAAAAAAACACTTAACTATTCTGCATGCTAATTTAACAAGCCACCTTGTATATATACAAGTATAATCTGTAATTCCATTTCCTCGTCTAATGAAATTTGTGACTGCTGTTAGTGCGGGATAGGATGCCAGAAAAGTTAAACATACACCAGAACCAATGTCGGTTTTTCATTAAACTTCTATCTAGATAGACTTCAGCAGGAAGTGACTGAAGCCCCACAAAAGGAAAAATATACTGTAAAGTTTAAACCATTACATTGCGTGAAGGTCCCCAACCCTAAGGCAAGCACAATAAGGATGTGTGTGTCAAAGTGACATAAAGTGGCTTCCGACTTACGGTGACTCTATGCATTCATGACCTCCAAAATGTCCTATCATTAACAGCTTTGCTCAGGTCTTGCATACTGAAGGTCTTTGGGCTTCCTTGGCGGAGTCCATCCATCTCATGTTGGGCCTTCCTCTTTTCCTGCTGTCTTCAACTTTCCCAGCATTATGGTATTTCCCAGTAACTTGTCCCTCTCATAATGTGACCAAAGTACAATAGCCTCAGAGAGATCACTTTAGCTTCCAGGGCAAATTCAGGCTTGATTTAGATCTAGAACCCACTTGTTTGTCTTTTTGGCAGTCCGTGGCATCTGTAAAACTCGCCTCCGACACCACATTTCAAATGAGCCAGCTTTCCTCCTGTTCGCTTTCTTTGTCCAACTTCCACACCCATATAAAGGCTGCAGTCACACAGGCCGTGGTCACACTGCCCTGAAAATCCGGGAGCCCTCCCGGATTTAAAGGGGCTGGATTTTTAAATTTCGGGTTGGGATGTGTAAACAAAGGCAGGCAAAGGCGGCGGCGGCAGTGGCAGCGGTGAGTGGCTGCAACAGCAGTGGCGGAGGAGGCGAGTGGCGATGGAGGAGGAGGAGGAGGCAGGTGGCGGCGAGCGGCAGCAGCGGCAGAGGAGGAGGCAAGCTGTGGCAACGGCGAGCGGCAGCAGCAATGGCAGCGGTGGGGGGGCACCCTTCCCCAAGCCCCGCCGGCCGCCTGGTAAGTTTTGGGGTTCCCCCCTTTTGCACTTGGGCGCTTGAGTGTCCAAGCACCCAAGTGTAAAAGGGGGAAAAAATGGAGTACGGGACCATCTGGACAGCCCTCTCTTGCAATGATTGCGAGAGAGGGCTGCCCAGATGGCTCAAATGTGGGCTCCTCGCGTGACCACCGGGAAAACACTCAATTTTCCTGGGGTTGGAAAACGCGGGAGGAACCCGCATTTGAGCCCGCTTTGGCGTGGCACTAGCCGCGGCCGTTGTGAACGGCCCCTTTAAATGCGGGAGGAAAAAGCAGTTCCTCCCGTATTAAAGGGCCATGTGGCCATAGCCTCTCACTAAATAACCCACTTTCAGTGCACTTTTGAATTTGATTTTGCCAGTTCGCACAGTAAAAATCCATTTGGACAGTGCACTGAAAGTGGATTGAAAGTGGATTATTTAGTGTGTGTGACTGCAGCCATAGTAATGGGGAATACTACAGTATGAACATTGTCATGACCTTGCTTGCCAGCGATACATCAGTATACATTCAAAGATCTTTTCTGGCTCCATCACCTGATTTCTCGGGTGCAGTTGGAGTGAGTGACTCAGCATGCCTGGACACTGGGGGGTGCTACATCATTATAAGTGTATATAGGTCTTAACCTGGGAGCTGCCCTCCTCTCCTCTCTCTCTCTGTCGTCTCACTCTCTGCACATGGCCTTCCATGGAGACGCATGTCTACAGGTCTCTCCTATAGATACAATGCTCCCATACTCCCACACACATGATGCCAGACAAGCTGGCCATTTGTGATAGGGAAAGTACTCTTTAGACTAGGATTCTTTCTCTTCTTTTGATTGCAACCTGAATGTGAACTGGATCTTCTTGAATATATTTCTCGGGAAATTACTTTACTGCACTCACTATCACGCTTCTATAACTGGGCAAGACTCCACAGCTTAGAGGGAGCATAGGTTGTGGTGCACCCATTTCTTTTAAAACCAACTTAAGTGTCCATAACTGGGGTCAGCACACTAGAAGCCCTCCCACTTGTTGCCCCCCCCCCCCGCACCAAGAATACAGAGCATCACTCGCCCCAAAGTTCCTATCTATACCTTGTGGCTAATGGCCACCGATGGACTTCTGCTCCATATGTTTATCTAATTCCCTCTTGAAGCCGTCCATGCTTGTAGCCGCCACCACCTCCTAGGGCAGTAAATTCTATGTGTTAACCACTCTCTGAGTGAAGAAGTACTTTTTTATCTGTTCTAACCCGACTGCTCAGCAATTCCATGGAGTGCCCACGAGGTCTTGTACTGTGAGAAAGGGAGAAAAGGACTTCTTTCTCTACCTGCTCTATCCCATGCATAATCTTATAAACCTTGATCATGTCACCCCCTCAGCCGTCGTTTCTCCAAGCTAAATAGCCCCAAGCGCTTTAACCTTTCTTAACAGGGAAAGTGTTCCAATCCTTTTATCATTCCAGTTGCCCTTTTCTGCACTTTCCCCAAAGCTATAATATCCTTTCTGAGGTGCAGCGACCAGAACTGTACACAGTACTCCAAATGAGGTCGCACCATCGATTTATACAGGGGCATTATGATACTGGCTGATCTGTTTTCAGGTTCCCTTCCTAATAATCCCAAGAATAGCACTGGCCTTTTTTCACTGCAGTCACACAGTGTCTTGACATTTTCAGTGAGTTATCCACTGTGACTCCAAGATTTCTCTCTTGGTCAGTCTCTGCCAGTTTGGACCCCATCAACGTGTATTTATAGTTAGGATTTTTGGCTCCAATGTGCACCTGACAAAGGGAGCTTTGACTCTCAAGAGCTTATGCTCCAAATAACTTGCTGGTCTTTATGGAACTCCTGGACTCAAATCTAGCTCGTCTACTGCAGACCAGCACAGCTACCTTCTGAAACTATAAGGTTGGTTAGGAGGATACCTTTGAGAACAGCAGAAGCAAACAGATTCTGTGCAGGTTAGGGTAGCCTTTTAGAATCCAGCTTTGCTGATTTCTGTTACTATTTGACTGTGCAGGATGTTGATAAGTAAGGCAGCCGCAGCGGCTTTTCTTGTTGTGCGGTATTAACTGCATGATTGTCAGGCTGCGATGCTTGCAGCTGTGTGTGGGATGATGACAAACCCCCTAATTATGCGCCTGCTCCTCAAGACGTTTGCACACTTGTAGAGACAGAGCCGTCTTTTTAATTGTCCTCTTTCGCTTTGTTCTTTACACAAAAGAAGATGACTCTATAGATGGGCTTTGGAAATAAAGTAAAGCATTTAAGAAACACCAAGCTGCAAAGAGAGAGAGAGAGAGAGAGAGAAACTGAAACAGTTAATTATTAAATGCCAGGGTGTTATTAAATGGAATTGTTACCTCCAGACATTGCAGGAGAGTGTCAACAGAAGACAGCTGATCTCCAGTAAGTCAAGGTTTATTGCAAAGCCCAAATGAAGACATTTGCATGATGAATACATGCAAGTGTCTTATGCGAAATCAGACTGTTGGTATATCAAGCTCGCCATTGTCCACTCTGACTGGCAGCGGCTCTCCAGGGTCTCAGGAAGAGGTCTTTCACATCACCTACTACTGGAGCCCTTTACCTGGAGATACCAAGGATTGCACCATTGACTGCCTTTATGCAAAATGTGTGCTCTACCACTGAGCCGCAGTCCTTCTCCCAATATGATGCAGTGGCTAGCCGGCTGAACTGAAACTTGAAGAGATCCAGGTTCAAATCCTTACTAGCCATGAAGCTCACAAAATGACACCAGGGTCTCACTCTAATTTACTTCACCAGATCATGGCAGGATAAAATAAGGAGGGCAGTAGGACCCTGAATTATTGGGAAGGTAGATGGTATAATATTGAATACGTGGAGATTCCCCACTGCTGGACCTCCTGAGGGCACCTGGTGTTTTTGGCCACTGTGTGACACAGAGTGTTGGACTGGATGGGCCACTGGCCTGATCCAACATTGGCTTCTCTTATGTTCTTATTCCTTAAACCAGGGGTGGGCAAATTGCGGCCCGGGGGCCACATGCGGCCCGCCACAGAGTTTTTTGCGGCCCACCAAGAAGATTTCAGGACTTCAAGAAAATTGAGCCTAAATTCAATTTGCTCTCTTATCCCATCACTGCTGATATTGATACAGCACCTGAGGAGCTGCAGCTTGAACTTATTGACATGCAGTCAGATCACACTGTGAAAGAAATGTTTAATGCTGTGACATTAGTTGACTTTTACAAATCTTTGTCTGCTGAAAAAATGTCCATGTATGAAGGAATTTGCTGGGAAAATGTTCTCTATATTTGGGTCTACATATATTTGTGAGCAAAGTTTTTCTTGCATGAAGATCAACAAGAGTAAATATAGATGCTCTTTGAAAGACATTAACTTGCAGTCTGTGACGAGAATCTCAACAAGCAATCTCACTCCTGATTGCAAAAAAATTGTAGAAAAGTGTGATAGGGTACATTTGTCTCATTAAACTGATTCTAAAATTAAATGTGCTTGCAGCTATAGATGATATGAAATTAGCACAATAAATAAATTGAATAAAACTACCACTATTTTATTTAATTTATATTTATTGATTTTTATGATACAATTTATACCTTTTCTGAAATTCAAAGTTAACTAATGAATGCAATCATTTTAAAAGGTGCAGCCCTCCGCTAACCTCCACTCCCACAAAGTGGCCCCTGAGCCAAAACAATTGCCCACCCCTGCCTTAAACTGACTCAAACCACTGGCCTGTTCCACATGGCAGCAGCTCTCCAGGGTCTCAGGCAGAGGTCTTTCACATCACTTCCTGCCTGGTCCTTCTTTACTGAAGATGCTGGGGGTCTAACGTGGAACCTTCCACATTCAACGCACGTAAGCCACTTTTGAGCCATGACCCCTCTCCAAAATTACATGGTTTGCTTTCATTTTCTAAAAGCATCTCATATCAGGCCCTCTATAACTTGCCAACTGGAAACACTCTGGCCAAATCTGAAATTTTGGAAGCCTGGAGCCAAGAGCAAATGCAAATGAGCCACTTAAGACTGGTGCCAAAAATTGAAGAATGAAAGAGGGCTGTGGAGGAATATGACGGTTTATTGGTGGGCCACTTCAGGCACGGACTTCATGAATTTAGCAGCGCCTACCCCCCAGTCAAACAAGCCTTCCAGGCAAATCTAGTCATTCAGCTGGGCACTCAGAGGGCTTCTGCACTATGGTCTCATGCAAGTGGGACATGCCAGCTACCAAGTCCTACCCAAGTAACTTGTTTGTATTCTGCCCCATTGCATGGAGCTGCTTTTTCATGTAGTGAAGAACAAGCCCGCATTTCTGTTCAGGAATTGTTGGAGGGTGTGACTTAAGCTGTATGGACTCACTTCACGTCTGGCTGGTGCAGAAAAATACTGGTTTTGCGAAGGAGAATAGAGAGGGTTCCCAGGGTGCCTGCTTGTTTATGGTGGCTCAAGTGGTTAAGACGCTGAACTGCAGACCAGTAGTTCAGCAGTTCGAGACCTGAGTGCTGCATGATGGAGTGAGCTCCTGTCTCTGGCCCCAGCTCCTGCCAACCTAGCTGTTCGAAAGCAAGAAATTGCAAGTAGATAAATAGGTACTGCTTTGGTGGGAAGGTAACAGCGTTCCATGCACCTCAGCGTCTAGTCATGCCGGCCACATGACCACGGAAACATCTTTGGACAGCGCTGGCTCTTCAGCTTGGAAATGGAGATGAGCACCGCATCCCTAGAGTCGTATTCAACTGGCTTTCGAGCAAGGGAAACCTTTACCTATGAGTGCACAGAATCAGCCACTGGTTTTGCAGTATGCTCCACACGAACTTAGAAGGGCTCAGAAGCTAGCCAGTTTGGTGTAGTGGTTAAGTGCACAGACTCTAATATGGGAGAACCGGGTTTGATTCCCCACTCCTCCACTTGCACCTGCTGGATGACCTTGGGCAAGCCATAGCTCTGTATCAGCTGTTCTCTCAAGGACAGTTGTCTCAGAGCTCTCTCAGCCCCACCTACCTCACAGGGTGTCTGTTGTGGGGAGAGGAAGGGAAAAGGAGTTTGTAAGCCACTCTGAGACTCCTTTGGATACTGAAGGGCAGGGTATAAATCCAATCTCCTCCTCCTCCTCCTCTTCTTCTTTCTGGGGAACAAAATCCCAGTAGATGATGTAGAGAGTTGCATATTTCCCCCCCAGCTCGATATTAGTTTGTTCTTTGTGCTCTGGGCAAGCCATGGCTGGTGCTGTCAAGGAAAGTACAGCTCCTGCGATCCAGAAAAAGAGCTTCAGTTTTGTAGAGCTAGGTACCAAACTATGCATGCTGTTGAAATGTATGTAATCCCCCCCCCCCCAAGGTTTTTCTTTATTTCCTAAAGTACCAATGTTTATTCCTGTGTGGGGGAGGGAACAGCAGGAAGGGATGATTTTCAACTGAAAAAATTCAGAGAGGAAAGGTTAAGGAGGAGGAGAAGCAACTCCTCTCCTCTCCCCCTTCCCCTCTATTCGTTCCTCCCCCAGGCAGGTTTTTCTGCCCCTGATTGCAGCCCCTGTGCTATATTTTGCAAAGGCTGCGACAACGCAAGCTCATGGGGAAAAAATATATGGGACTCAGCATCATGAGTCATTTGGCACAAAGAAACAATTTCAATGCAGTTTTGCACAATGGAGCCTTGACTTTGTCATTTACAATTGCGTACCTCCAAGAATAAAGCCATGTTTACAATGACATCTCGATCCAATTACTGTGTGCTGATCTGAGTAGGGAAGGGTGCTTTAGAATACTTGATAAAGCTTTGGGTTTCAAAGGGCCTTTAGCCTTGCTTAGGAAGGCAAGAGTTGGGAGGGGTTTTGATGGTTTTAGACTGGGGTGAGGGACACATTCTTCTGAGTAATTACGGGTAGCTGGGGAGGATGAGTCATAGATGCCGCCTTCAGGTAGTAGGAGATGCCCTCCAAGATGGTGCATTGTAAGATGTTGATGTTGGATTTCTAATTGGTTATTTGTGTTGTATTTTATGTTTTGTATTGTGAATGTTGAATATTGAAATGTTGAACATGTTTTCGTAGTTTGTATGTTGAAAGGTTTTTAAAAATAAAAATCTCTATTTTCCTTAAAAAAAATAAATCTCTGTTTTCCAAGATGGAGTCTCTGATTCCAAATGGAACCTGATGGATCTGGACCACTGTGCCTGGTCATCCATAGACTAGCAGGTCTCCTAGTCCCCTCCCACACAGACCTCTTTAGGGTGGTATCTCCATGCTTTCAGTCCAGGCCTGTAGCCACAGTGGCCTTTTGTTATTGCCCATGGGGGTTTCTATCAAACTCTGGAGCATGATGGAAGACAGGAGGGCCTAGCATGATGTGATCCATGGGGTCGCAAAGCGTCGGACTCAACTATGCAACTGGACAATGACAACAGCCACAGTGAGGCATTTGGGGGCAGTGCCCCCTCATTCATGGCCCATGCCCCACAACTCCCACTGTGGGAGTTGTGTCACTGGGTAAGGAAAGACCCTTCTCTTCTTCACCTGCCTGTCAACGGGATCTCTCTCTCTCTCTCTCTCGCCCCTGCCCACCCAGATTTCCCAACACCCCGCCACCAAAAAAATTCTGGCTAAGTCCCTGTTTAAATGGGTGTCCCCCATGGTTGTTTGTATATTATAACCCAGTTCGAATGGTGTGCTCTCACATGTTTAGAGATGGATGGAGATGAGCTGTCATCCTTCCCAGACTGGGAGCAAGTGGGCAATTGGTCTTCACAATGACAGCTCAAGGAGGACAGCTGTCAGGGATTTACTGCTTCTTAAGGGAAGAGATTCTCAGCTGGAGTTCAGTCGATGGAGGGATGCCTGTTTCCTGCCATGGTTCCAGTGACTGGACTCCTGGAACATATTCCTCGTCCAGCGGAGGGCAGGAGAATCTGGGAATCACTTCCAATGAAGACCCGGGGAATCATGATATTCCTGAAGCTGCCAGAACTCCCCCTTCAGATCTGTGGGGCAGCTTTATCCTCTAGGACTACTTATGCCTGAGCAGGAGTTGTGTTGGTTCAGCTGCTTTGTATTGACTCAGTATTGACCTAGAGCTTGTCAGCCTTTGGAACCTGGTCATCAGTGGTACCCTGGGGGACGGCCATGTTGCTGAACACCACTTAACAAGTGGTCTAGGTGCTTCTAAGTACCTGATGGATCTGGACCACTGTGCCTAGTCATCCATAGACTAGCGGATCTCTTAGTCCCCTCCCACACAGACCTCTTTAGGGTGGTATCTGATACATAGCACTGCACCACTGAAGAATAGAAGAAAGATGGCCAACTAATAGAAACAGCAATGGGTGTGGTCTTTTTTTTTATCAGCAAGACACAGCTGACTTATGGTGGCCCCATAGGGTTTTCAAGGCAAGAGATGTTCAGAGGTGGGTTGCCCTTGCCTGCCTCTGCATTGGGACTTCCTTGGTGGTCTCCCATCCAAATACAAACCAGGGCCAACCCTGCTTAGCTTCTGAGATCAGATGAGATCGGGCTAGCCTGGTCTATCCAGGTCAGGGTCTGTGGTCTATACACACCTTCAAAACTGGTTTTCCAACCTCACCATCAAGCTTCCTAAATAGAAACAGGGAGCCAAGTGGGATGAGGCTTATGGGCCAGAGTTTCTAAACCCAAGGAAAACTGGGCCATTTTAAAACAGCACAAGTGATTTACTGAGGAAAAACAAAACATAAAACTGAGAAAATAAACAGGAAGAGTAGCAGGTTAACATGGACAAAACTCTAATTTGACCAGAAAATGACAATTTCATTCATGAAGCTCTTTTAATGTTGTCCTTAGCTCTATATTATTAGCCCATAACTTCCCTGCCTCTTATTGTCCGAAAGTATACCCCCCCCCCCAGAAGATAGTTTCAGAGAGGGTAGCCATGTTGGTCTGCAGTAAAAAAAACTAGAATCAAATCCAGTAGCACCTTAGAGATCAACAAGATCTTCAGGGTATACACTTTGGGCTGTGATCACACACACTAAATAATCCACTTTCAATGCACTTTTCCAGCTGGATTTTGTCAGTTCACGCAGTAAAAATCCAGTTGGAAAGTGCATTGAAAGTGGATTATTTAGAGTGTGTGATCACAGCCTTAGAGAACCAAAGCTTGCTTCATCAGATATCTGGGGAAGGGAGCTTTGACTCTTGAAAGTTTATACCCCAAAAAATCTTGCTGGTGTCTAAGCTGCTACTGGACTCAGTTCTAGCGTTTCCCCCCAGGTGTACTGTAGCAAATGCATTTTGTTGAAGAAGCAGCTGGCTGATGGTCCTGCATCATGGCCTGCTTCTGTAAGGTGAGGACTCTCAGCATTGCTTTTGTTGCTGATATGAATACAGGCGCATGCACTTTGGCAGCAGAGCTTTTCTGTGGGGGGTTCTCTATGAGTAGTGTTATAGCAATTACGGATTTTTTTAAAGACCTCAAAAAAACCTCCAGATGAATGGTGGGGGGAATGGGGATTGTGAGGAACAAGTGGCCGAAAATGATGCTGGTGAGGCCAGGACCTTTGAAAATGAGCACCTTCCCATCCAGACAGCCCAATGATGTGACTGAAGAATGCACTCTCCAAAAAGGATTGTAGAAAAGCAGGTTTGGGGGAAAGCCTACTGTGTGTGTGTAAAGCGCCATCAAGTCACAGACAATTTATGGCGACCCCTGCAAGGAGCTTTCAAGGCAAGTGAGAAGCAGGGGTGGTTTGCCATGGCCTTCCTCTGCAGAGCCTTCCATCCTTGGTGGTCTCCCTTCCCAGTACTGAACCTGCTCAGCTTCCAAGCTGTGATGGGATTGGGTTCTACCATGCTGCCTTGCAGGGCTTTTTGTGTAGAAAAAGCACAGCAGGAACTCGTTAAAATAATAGGCCACACCCAACATCAGAGACTCATTAGCATATTAGGCAACATCACTGACAGAACAGCTTGTTAGCATATTAGGCCACACCCCCATGTTACCAGGAGAGTGGTCATCCAGCCACACCCACCTTTCGCTTCTTATTCTGTTTACCTTGTTTGTTGTCAAAACCCAGGGCTTTTTTTGTAGCAGGAATTAATTTGCATGTTAGGCCACATACCCCTAATGTAGCCAATCCTAATGAATTTCTGATGTTGGGTGTGGCCTATTATGCTAATGAGTTCCTGCTGGGTGTGGCCAACTCAGGAACCAGCCGGAACTCTGTTCCTGTGCGTTCCTGCCCAAAAACAGCCCTGCTGCCTTCTCTCCCAAACAGCATACTAAGGATGGGGAAAACCCAGAAATAGGGAAATTAGAGGATAGTGTATGCTTTGGAAGCTACACAGAGAAAGATCTCAGTGTGGAAGCAACCACGAAAGTGCTTCCAGGACTCTGGACCTACCCCAAGATAAGCACGTAAAATAACAGCTGCTATGAGGAAAGATCAGAATTAATTTAAAGTGGGAATAGGAAACTTAACTAGGAAAGTAGGGCCACTTACAAGAATCATGCACAGACTGACTAGTTTCTAGTAGAAGGAAAGTGAACATTCCTGAAGTAGGTTGTTCCCAGATGTCACTCCCACTAGCAATGGCCGTGCCAAAACAGCATCTCCAGGAAGGAGGTACTTACTCAGCCCAGGAAATTGTGGCGATAAGCATTCCTGGTTTAGCTGAAAGGTTGCTCTGCCAGCCAAACGGATGCTGCTAAACAGCCTGAGAAGAAGTTCTGCTCTGGACTGTCCAGCATGTCTGAGGAGAGGCTTCTGGGAAGCTAACATGCACAAGCAATGTCCTGCCAAATGCACCCTTCAAGGTGGTCCCTCCAACGCCTCTTGCTTAAAAAAGAACAAATTCCTGTGTTGCAACGCAGTGTGCATGCGTTCACCCTCCTGGTGTATAGCATATATGTGCTATATGCTTCTCCCCACCTCCTCTCTCTCTGGCTTCATACATTGTGATTTCTGCAAACAAGTCTATGACAGTATGATTCTGGTAGGGCCTTTAAAATACCAGCTGGCAATCCTAGTTGTCTTCTACAGAGATGAGCTGGCTATTTAACTTACAAGGAGAGTTCCCAGTGGGGCACCGCCCCAGAGGGCTTTGGGAGACTCGGAATAAGCAAAGCCACTCAGCTTTAGCCTGGCCAGGGATACTAACAATGTGGGTCAGCTCATCCACTGCATCTTCTGCCGGCAGTTGTGCTAGAGGAGGAAATAGATGAGCTAACCCCAATCCTGAGTGCTGTTGGCCAAGTCTGAACTGAGTGATTCCTGCAGTGTTGGTTTGCAGAGACCACAGAGCCTGGCTTGCTCCTTGGAAGGGTTCCCAACTCCACCTTGGGAAATTCCTGGAGATTTGAGGGTGGTGCATAGGGAGGATGGAGTCTGGAGAGGTCAGGGTGCTCACCAGGGATGTGAGGCCATAGAGTCCACCCTCCAAAGCTGGCATTTCCTGTAGAGGGACTAATCAGTGTCATCTGGAGACTACACTAAAGGCACCATTTCTAATCTTGTGAATTTCCCTTAAAAGAGATTCCACATTCATATATATAACAGAACGACCCCAGGTCTCTTCCCTTGTGGTAGCTTGGCCGTTCGAACCATCCTGCCAAGGAAATTTGGCACTTCAGCTCGACCAAGGGTAAAGGCTGCCCCAAGCTCCTCGGGAGAAAAGTGGAATAAAAATCTAATAAACAGTAGCTGAATACCAACAACCATTTGCCCCCTATTCTACCACACATATCACATGTGGGTTTGGAGGAGGAGAAGGAGATTGGATTTATACCCTGCTTTTCACTCGGAGTCTCAGAGCGGCTTACAAACTCCTTTCCCCTCCCCTCCCCTCCCCACAACAGAAACCCTGTGGGGTAGGTGGGGCTGAGAGAGCACTTTTGAGACCTGCTCTTTCAAGAACAGCTCAGAACTATGGCTTGCCCAAGGTCATCCAGCAGCTGCAAGTGGAGGAGTGGGGAATCGAACCTGGTTCTCCCAGATTAGAGTCCACGCACTTAACCACTACACCAAATGTGGACTGAACCTGTGGTCAAAAGGCCACTTGTATCCAGCCATGCTGTCCACAAATGCCAAATTCCTTTTCAAATGCTGAGGGATTGCAACAAAAAGCACAGAAGGCAAGATTATACTGTGCTTCACCTAAGAGACAGTAGAGATTACTTTGCCGCCTACCTGGGGAACAGAATGAACTGTGGTGAGACAGGGACACGCTGTCTCCAGAATAAAGGGGTGGTGGGTGGTGGGGTGGGGTGTCCGGTCCCTTTTAGTGATCTTTGGCAAGGCCTCCTCTTGACTTCATCCCAACAATGTCTCACTGAATTGAAACTTTGCTGACTTGGACTCTGCTCATGGGTTGATGCCTTGACCGTCACGGATAGCTCTGCATACTGACACTGCATTCTAAGAGATGGGCTGAGAAAAAGATTCACAAGTAGGAAAAGAGGGGAAACTTAGATCTCTCTGGTTCTGAACTGCAACTCTTCAGTCCTTCTGACCCCTGAAAAAGCTGGGAACTCCTATCTGTACTGTATCCCACAGGGAAGGGGGATCTAAAATAAGGCTGTGGTTTGCTAAAAAAAATAAAAATAAATCAGCCCTAATCCCAAACTGTAATATTTAGTAATATTTAATAAGCAACGTTCAATTGCATGAAAAATCTTTCACACCACCTTCACCCACTGGATCCAGCCTCTCACACTGACCCATTCAGTCTGGAACATTCCGGCACATAATATATTGGCTTATTTCGAAAGCAAGCTAAAGTTTACCTAGAAGGCTAATCTTCCAACAGGAAAGTAAAACAGGCGTCCAGTGGCAACTTAAAAGACTTAACAAGATGCATTCCACTGAAGCCTTTGTAAAGTCAGAGCTCACTTCATCAGATGATCTAACCAGGAGTGGACTGGGAAGTGGAAACGGCCCTGGAGCAAATCAAGCTTAATTCCCCCCCCCCCCCCCCGCACGTGAAAAGCTTATACCCAGAATTAAACTTTGTCAGTCTTCAAGGTGCCAGTGGACTCAAACTGTGTTCTATTGATTCAGACCAACATGGCTACCCACCTGAATCTATTCTCACAGGCAGAAACATTCCCAGCAGTGGGAGCGTGCCCTGCTGTGCTAGTTTTCTACTTTCAGGGAAGTGTAAAAAGGTAGGAGCACTTTTGCACTGTGAGGTAGCACAGGCCAGGATTCTTCTCCCTTGGCTCATTCCGCTGCCCGGTTATTTTGCATGCTAATCTAACAAGCTATGATCTGTAATTCAATTTCATTGTCTGAGGAAGTGTGAAGTGTGCATGCCCAGGACAGCTGACACCTTGAATAAAACTTTGTTGGTCCTAAAGGTGCCACTGGACTCGAACTTTGTCCGGTTATTCCTGAGTAGCGCAGGAAGGACTTTAAGGCCCGCTGCTCCAGCCTTGTGAAAGGGAAGGCCAGAATAACCCCATCACCCGTTGCCAGTGTCCCCTCTCTGAGCGTGAGCTAGCTCACGGTTTCTTAGCCTCCGGCTCGCCCATGTCTGTCTCCGCTCAGGAAGGGTGGCTCCAGAGCAACGCTCCCTCCAAGCTGTGGAGTCTTGTGAGCAAAAATTCTACTTGGTGAGCTACTGGCATTAAAGTGGTGAGCGAGCGGTTTGGCTGCTGCATGGATTAGTCTGCTCTGGAGCCATCGGTCCTGAGCGAAGGCAAGAATGTGTGAGCGGGAGGCTGAAAAACTGTGAGCTGGCTCACACTAGCTCAGCTTAGAGGGAACCCTGCTCTAGGGCAGACTTGTTGACCCAGTCGCCCGCCCACCACTGTAATGCCAGTCCCTCAGAAGAGCCTGGCCTTTTTGCTCACAGCCCCCCCCCCCCCCAGCTGAGAGGGAGCATGGCCTGTTGCCCCGCCGCCCGCCCACAATGGGCCGCTCCAGCTCGGAACAGGGTCGCCTGACAGCCCGCTCTCCTGACCCACAAACACACTGGGGGAAGGAGCGCGGGCAGGCGTGGGGTGAGGGGGCGGCGCCCTGGTCCGTGCCGCGTGGCGCTGAGCCAGGAACCCGCCCCGGGGGCACTTTTAACAGGGAGGCGGGTCAGCCGCGCAGGGTTGGCTTCTTCTTTTTCTTTTTGGCCTCGAGGGAATGATGGACTCCGTCCCGCCCGTGGCCTGAGGGGCCCGTTTGAACAAACAAGACGGCGGGGCGGAGAAGGGCTCGGCAGGCCCCCCTCCCCGCAGCCTTTTTTATTTTAGTATATTTATTT
Source organism: Lepidodactylus listeri (assembly GCA_029233225.1). Taxonomy (NCBI): domain Eukaryota; kingdom Metazoa; phylum Chordata; class Lepidosauria; order Squamata; family Gekkonidae; genus Lepidodactylus; species Lepidodactylus listeri. The sequence goes on from JARCFY010000012.1 coordinate 13,665,772, forward strand.
TATAGTATATATTTATTTATTTATTGTCTTTAACTGTGGTGCGTGAGGCGGAAGGGAAGAGCGTCGGAGCGTCGCCGTCGCGTGAGGGAAAGAGGAGAGACCCCCCCCCCTTTTTTTTTCCCCCATCTCTCGCCACACACGCAGCTCGCCCCCCCCCCCCCCCCGCCAGTTTGGCAGTTGGGAACGGAACGTTCCGTCCGGCGCGAGGCTCCTCGGCCACCGCGCGCGCCGAGCCTCGCGCCTTCTCTTCTCCCCTCCTCCCGCCCCCCCCCCCCCGGCTGGCAACTGCGGCTGAGGAGACGCGGCGCCACCACCTCAGCTCACACCTCCCTCCGTTCCCGCCCTGTCAGCTCGCCGAGCTGTCAGTTGAGGGGAGGGCGGGTGGTGTGTCCGTTACGTCATATGGGCCGCCCGGCTCTCATTGGCTGGGCCGGCCTCACCAGACTGAAATGTTGTTCCTGGGGCTACCCAAGACAGCTCTCCCGTCTGCCTCGCGCCGTCATCGTCTCGCAGACCGAGGGGGGGGCGGGGCCGGGCGCCGTCGACTCCGGGTAGGCCGAGGGCGGGTCACGTGGCTCCGGACTCGCGGCTTTATAAGCCTTTCGGAGGCCGCGGCGCGCGGGAGAAGGAGGTGGGAATCTGAGCGGCGGATTAGGCAGGTGAGGGGCGCGGGAGCGCGATACCGTCTCTTTCTCTCTCTTTTCCCCCCATCCATCCGTTCGAGTGGTAGAATCCGGTGGGGCTGCCAGGTCTCGCGGAGGCTGGGGGCTGCTAGCGATGGAGCCTCCATGGACAGAGGCAGTCTACCTCCGAGGGGCTGTCAGCGGCCTGTGGCCTCCTCGCTCCGGCCCTGGGCTGCTCTGAGGCGTCTTGGGTAGGCTTGGGGGGGTGGGTCTCTTGGGCTAATGCGGCTGGTTTTCCCGTGGCCCCTTGGCTGGGTGGAGGGCCCCTGGCATGTGGGGCGATCCCCTTCGGGTAGTCCCTCTGCCCGGCTGGCTTCCCCCCAAGTTGTCGGAAGAGTCAGTGGGTCTCTCCTGCAGGGGAGCATCTGTGTGGGCCTTGCTGCAGCCAAAGAGGGTGGTGGGATGCAGGCTTGATTCAGCGCAGGCAGCCCCTGCTGTCCTTAGGCAGGGAAGCATCTTGAGGGGAGGGGGGTGCCCCTCCTACAGCCCCTGCCTCCTTTCCTGTGTGCAAAAGAGGGAGAAGAACCTTAATCAAGACCTGATCTAGAGGGATGGGGGGGGGGGGCTGAGGCCTTTGCTGCTGCTCTGCCTGCCCAGGCTGGCCTTCTGCAGGCTTCCTCTGAAGCAGCTTATGCGGTTTCTGTTGCCTGAGAGGAGCAGATGGCCAGGAATTAAGAAACCCCAGCTAATGCTTGTGATAGAAATGAAGCCCACTGTCTAGGAACTCTTCCTCCTGTACCTTTCTCCTCAAAGCGACTCAGCGTAGACAATACAGAGTGGGGCCCTGGTGGGGGGGGGGGGATGTAGCAAAAAGCTGGAGGGCAGCAGGGAAGGAGGATCCCCGGTACTTCTCTAGATAGAAGCAATAGAGACCTCAGTCTCCTCGAAAGCTAATTGCTCTCATTTGAGATTTCCTCCCCTGCTGCCTGAGGGAAGCCCCACTGGGCATAGTGTTGACCCTCCTGGAGAGGGAGCCTGCTTTGGTCTTCCTTAGTTGGATAGTAAGGAAAAGGGGGTGGGAAGAGAAAGTTGTCTCTGAAAAGAAGGATGGGGCCCATGGCCAGCCCTACTGCCCCTTCAGCAACAGGGTATCCCCCTGAGGCAAGGAAACATCGGGCAGAAGACCTCTGGGCGGGGGGGGGGGGGGGCTAGGCTGTGTGGAGCACTTCTGGTTCAGTGCCAGCAGCACCTGCAGTTCCAGGTGGAGAAGGACAGCTATCCAGTGTGTGGATGCTTTCCTTGGAACAGAGAGTGGCTGCTACCCACCTGTGAGGAACTAGGGTCCTGTTGTAGTGGCTGCTTCAGGAGTGGTGGCGGCAGCAACTTGGGGTGCTCTTCCCAGTGCCTGTTGGGTTGGTTGTGGTCTTATAATTTGAATAAAACTTTGTTGGTCTCCAGGGCGCTGCTGGACTCAAACTTTGTTCTGTTGCTTCAGACCAATACGGTTTCCCCACCTGAATCTATTTTCCTTCTCCAAGTAATAAAAGTGACTTCTGGGTCTTTGTTTGCTCACTTGTGTAGCTGCCAATCAGACTCGTGTATTCATCTATAGAATAGAATCTGCATATAATACAGAACCTGCACACAGCATACCTGAAGGATGTATTGCTACACTTGCTTGCTTCTAGTTCGTGGAAGCTTTGAGTTTTGTGGGAATGGGGTATGTAGTCTGGGGACCTGCAGCGGAAATGGAAAGTGGCTCTTGAGTCTCTTTTATTTGTGAACTTGCGCTTTAGGTCTTAGGCTAAGTCTTTGCAAATATATACTGCAAAGGGCCAGTTAACCATTAGAGGTCTGCAGCTCTTAGGATAGTGTGCTGCTATACTTCTAATACTGGGGGCGAGGGAGGAGTCTGTGATAGGCTCTTTAGAAGACTTGGAGAGCTATCCGAAGGAAGTCTGCCCAGAATCCTTCTTGGGACTCTTCATTGAGTCTTACTCCAAAGAAAGTTTTCATAGGATGGTATTGATAGAGCGTGGATGACAGGAAACGCCTTTCCTTGCATTTGTATGTTTGAAAACCTGCTGCTGTTATATCCGTGTCCACTCATAGTTGTGTGGTAGGAGGTTGAAGTCCTTGATGGATGCTCAGCATTCACAATGTTATCAGTATTAGAAGCAGGTTGCCCCACTACCAAAGTAATAGTTCTGCTCCTGTAATGTATAGGGAAGTGTCATGGGTGTGGGGAGAGAGATGGTATCTGAATCGGTGGCCACTAGGGCAACAGATGGTTCTCTTGTTCCCTGAGCTGTGCCACGTTCGTGGTGCCTCCATAAATGGATGTCTGCCTTGGAAGAAGTTGGCTGCCGTCCCTGCCTTGGAAGTGAAACTTTCGTGAAGTCTTCTGCTAGATTGTCCCCTGATTTCAACTTTGGGTGCAACTGCAGATCTCTTGCAAGTCCTGACAGACCAGTCAGGAGAGGCTATAGTGTAGCCTGAATTTCAGGAGCACAGTGGAACATAGGTGTAGGATTCCTGTGGTTTGCCCTGCTTTTAAGTCTCTGGGAATCTTTTTGCACCTCACAAAGGAGCAAGGCGTTAAGGCTTAATCTCTGTAACCACAAAGCTTGCTTGGGGGCTCTGTTTTGCCTGGCGTTGGCACTAATGATTTCTTGGTGCATATTTCAGAAAGCGAATGGAGAATTCAGTTCCCGGACTGGAGGGTCATACCTGCAGTTGCTCCTGTGCTTCTGGGAGAAGGCAGAAAGCTGCCGTAGGTGGGACAGCTTCTGGGCTGGCAGCCAAGGTGGGCGAAATGCTGAGCTCGTCCGTCTCAAACTCTCCTCTGACGTTCATGGCCCACGGAGCCCAGAAGCCCAGCGGCCCCGGCCTCAGCAGTAGCTCCAGTGGCGGCTTGAACTTGAGCCGGGACTTATTGCAGCGGAGCCTGGTGCTGTTCTTTGTGGGCACTTTCCTGGCACTGGTGCTGAACTTGCTGCAGATCCAGAGGAATGTGACTCTGTTTCCAGAGGAAGTCATCTCCACCATCTTTTCCTCCGCCTGGTGGGTGCCCCCTTGCTGTGGGACGGCAGCAGGTGAGTCACTTGACTGTCTGGGACTCTTCCTTAGAGGGAAAAGGCGCATTGGAGTGGTCTGGTCTTGGCCTTGCACTTGACGGCAGTCTTCCCTCTGAGCTGAGTTAGTGTGAGCTGGCTCACAGTGTTTTAGCCTCCAGCTCGCATACACATTTTTGTCTTAGCTCAGGAAGGGTGGCTCCAGAGCAAGCTAGTTTGTGCAGTCGCCAGATCACTCACTCACAACCTTAATGCTGGTAGCTCCCAAATGACAATCTTTGCTCACAAGACTCCACACTTAGAGGGAGCATTGCTTGATGGTACTGATGGTGCCAACTCGCCCGTCTGATTCATTTTTTGCCCACCAGAGCTCTTCCCAAGAGTGACTGTGTCTCCAAGAATGTAAACACACTATTATTACCATCCTGCAACTGAAAACAGTCAGGTCACACAAATGCATACAAGTACATAGCTGCCTAGGAAACAGTGAGATGGTCTACCTGTGCGGCATGTGTCCAGCCTAGGCTGAAATTTGCTTTTTCAAAGGTATGCTTAGAAACGGGGAAACAGTTTCCTCCCGCTATTGTCTGTCCAAGTTCTAACCCGGTAGCTGGAATGACTCATCAGCAACCTCTGCCTCCTGATTGGCTCCCTGTTTCAACTGGTGAGTCTCATGTTCCCATTCCTATTGGCTGCTAGTATGAACATGCCATACATTTGGAATCAAAAACAAGGAAGTCATGTGTTGCGGTGAGAGAGGAGGGGAAGCGGAGCTTGGCCAGGTGCCTCCTCTGACAGCAGCTGCAGCAGTTTCAGTTCCCAGTAGAAACATAATGGCTGGGGAGTGGGGGAGAGGCAAGATTTTTTTTGTAAAGCTGAACATAACATGGGACAAAACCCTCATTTTAAACAGGAAGCAGTAGAGACCAAGCAAGTAGGAATGCAGAGTGTCGGAGCTAACAAACTGAATCCTGCTGCTGCAGGCTACTTAAATGGCTTTAGAACAGAATAAGGAATACAGATCTGCTTTATGAAATAAAGTTTTTGTACCTTCTGCTGCAGCGTTTGGAGTTCCAGCTTGCAAGATGTCTCTAAGTAAAGCCCCGAAAGGAATTTGATTTCAGGCTTTGCTTTTTTGGTGCAGCTTGCATGCTGTAATTTCCTAAACCAAAAGAACAGTTGTCTGTTGTGGTGGAGGCGCTGCTGATGTGGACGTTCATTTCTGTTGGCTAGTCAAGCTCCTGCAGCTCTGTCCAAGCCAAAAAGCCGTCTTCTGAAATAAAGACAGCAGGTTTGGAGAGAGTACAAAACGATGATTCAAACTGCCAAGTGCAGAATGAACTGGTGAATCAGTGCAGTGAATCTGTAGTATTTCCACGGTGCCGGATGCCTAGACCCAACTTGTCATTAACAATTGTGAGAGATGCATCACTGTTGTTCCCTTGGCAGACGGGGAGCATAAAGCTGAGGAGGAGGCGACACTTCCCAGCGCTTTTCATGGCTTGGGCTAATCTTAATCCTAAGGAAGTTCATCCTCAGGACCGCAGTTTCTTTTGAGGCTGGTTAATTATGTCTGAGAGCCAGTTTGGTATAGCGGTTAAGAGCTCAGACTCTAATCTGGGAGAACCAGGTTTGATTTCCCACTCCTCCACGTCAGTGTTCCCTCTAAGTTGGGTTAGTGTGAGCTAGCTCACTGTTTTTTAGCCTCCAGCTCACACATTTTTATCTTAGCTCAGGAAGGATGGCTCCAGAGCAAACTGATTTATGCAGCAGCCAAATCGCTCACTCACAACTTTAATGCCAGCAGCCCACGAAATAAAATTTTTGCTCACAAAACTTCACAGCTTAGAGGGAGCATTGCTCCACGTGCAGCTGCTGGTGTGACCTTGGGTCAGTCACAAGTTCTGTCAGAGCTGTTCTCTCAAGGGCAGTTCTGGAAAGAGCTCTCTCAGCCCCACCTACCTCACAGGGTGTCTGTTGTGGGGAGGGGAAGGAGATTGTACGCTGCCCTGAGTGAAAAGCAGGGTATAAATCCAATATCTTCTTCCTCCTCCTCTTCTAAAAAATATCTTCAGGCCTCATTAAATGCAGGTCTCAGGTGCCTTTCAGAAGAACTGAACAGTGTTGATGTTTTGACATTTGGTGCACCTGCTCCTCTGCCTGGAGGTGGTCATTCTGCGGCTAAACTGAACAACCCCTTTCCCCTTCTTAAGAAGCAGGTGACTTCAGGCAAGCAGCTGCTTCTTAGCCATTCTACTCAGTCAGAGAAAGAAGCTAGCTTCGCAGGCTTCCCAAGAACAGCCAGGTGGTTGCCAGCACTATCCTGTGGCTACTGAGAGAGACTAGGAAGAGCAGGGGCCTGTTCTGCATGCTGTTCTGGTTATCACGCGCTGGGCCCTGGAGGCAGCCTCCTAAATAGCTAATTTACCAAATGCAGGTGATTTTCAAGTAACACAAAGCCCCCCTTGCATTAGGTTGCAGTGGCCACCTCTAGGCTCTCGCTGATGGACAACTAGATACAGTGATTATAATTTATAAATTGCCACACCGGAAAACTGAGTGTCTGATCCTCTGATAAAAATTTGGTAGTATACAAATGTGATTCAAATGAACATCTACATTTTAAAAAATACGACTTGTGTAATATATTGACCCTTACTCAGACTCTAGTTTGTAAAACATTGTAACTTTGTATCTTTATTCTTTTTGAAGTATCAATAAAACGTAAAAGAAAATTTTTAATAGAGGAAGCGTTTAATTCTCACATGTACAGAACGTCTAAAATAATACCACTTCCTCAGAAGAACTGCTAGGACCTTTGTCACAGGCAGCTAGAGTTTCTGGCTACAGAACTTCTGGTTGCTTTCAAAAGATAAAAATTCCCCTTCTGATGTGAACAGGGCAGTCCCAAAAAGGAGGGGTACGTGTTCCGTGATGGCGTCAAGGACTGTGTATTTGTTAGTTGTAAAGTGTTTGCTTGGGAGCTCACTGAGGTTTAGGGTTTGGGTGAGGCCCAAAGGTAGGCAATGATTAATCTGGCCAGCTTAGCCACTGAAGCATTTTGTTTATCCCAGGCTCTGGAGAACAAAAGGTGCCACCACTCGTCACTGTCACAAGACCCTCCGTTCAAGCGCTGCTACGTGGTGTGGTGTTCTGTAGCAGTCGTTAGCTCAGCTGAATGCAGAATGAGCGTTATTACTGCAAAAGGCTCATTCCATACTGCAGAGCCGCTTCCTTGGCTTGAGACCTTGGAAATGGATCTCTGCAGCACCCCTTAACGTGAGCTGGTTCCACATTTTGCCAGAGGCAGCTCTCCCCCCTTCAAGGGTGTGGGGTTGGTGTGGTCAATTAATTTTAGACTTCTAAGCAAGGAGGCGCATTAAAAAACACAGTCCACACGTAAAAGGAAGGATGACGATGTGGTGTCTGCATTTGAAAAACTGCAGTTCCACATGTCACGAGAGGATATTTGAAGCTTCCTATAGTTGTTCAGCTTTGTTATTAAAAGGTATTGCAGTAAAGGAAAGATGTTTCTGGTTTTTGTGGCTTTGTCGTGTGTCTGTATACGACTGTTCATGGAAACAAGCCTTATTCTCTTACAGTTTTGCCTTATTCTCTTACAGCTGTTGTTGGCCTGCTGTATCCCTGCATTGACAGTCATCTTGGCGAGCCTCACAAATTCAAGCGAGAATGGGCCAGCGTCATGCGATGCATAGCCGTTTTTGTTGGCATTAACCACGCAAGTGCTGTATCCTTGAAGCAACTGACGTAGGCGCTCTGTCCGGGGTTGTCATAATGGAACAGAATTTAAAAGTGGGATCCTTTTCTCCCCTCTAAAATGTTTCCTTCAGAATGGGTTTGGGTGCCTAGCAGCTCAGTCCTGTGAGCTGCTGCTTTCGGGTGGTAGCTTGTAGGGTCCGGAGCAAAAACCCCACCTGAGCTGCTGCACCTGAACCCTAAATTCATTTGTGGGCTTCACCTGTCCATGGGCTGTAGAATCCCTGATCCAACTTGTGTACGAGGGAAGTTGTGTCTAGAACTTCCGGTGCCACGCAGTGTGGAGAATGCAGGAGAATCGGGGAGCAGCTGAAGCGCCTGGAGCACAGGCATAGTGTATGAGGGTTTGTGCTGCTGTCGCTGATTTTTTTTCCCATACATAACAGAGTGATATCTTTTGTTTCATAAGAGCAAAGAATTCTCTGAAATCTCTTTTATGAAATAGATGTCTGGGATGTCTGGACTGAAACGGAGGCTTGGTCAGCCGCTTACCTAAGTCAAGGGGGGTGGTCTGATTTCACACATGCAGGTCATCTCTTGATCCTAAAATGATGAACATGCCGGTTTGAACGGGTCCCAAGCACTGTGGACCGGCATCACTTATCCTTTCTCCTGTAGAGCGTTTGCAGTGGCTTTCTGGGTCTTCCCCAGGATTTCACTTGACTCTCAGGGAAATCAGCATCTCACAAGTGGTGCTGACTGACCCACCGTGTTTCTCATTGTGTCTGGGCAGATTTTGTGGCACTGCAGGCTGGGGCACCCTCGTGAGGAGAGGAAGGAGGCATGTTTGCAGGGAGGAGACCCCTCAGGTCCTGCTTGTGCTGTTTTTTTTTGTGTGCAAAGGTACATACGGTATTTTTCGCTCCATAAGACGCACTTTTCCTCCCCAAAAAAGGGGGGGGAAGTGTGTGCGTCTTATGGAGCGAATATGGAGCTTTTCTTACCTGTAACAGGGCTCTTTCTTCAGCAGGAACGCAGGGGAACGCCATTCAGGCTGGCATCCCAGCCTTCCCCACCCCTCCCTGCTGGGCCTGAGCTGTTAAGACTTAAAAGGGAAACGGCAGGAAAACCCCCACCAGGCTAAGTACTCTTTCCCTTTAAGTGTTTTTCCCCTTTAAGACAGCCAGCAGCAGAAAGCCCCGCCCACAGATTAAGCTCCGTGGCTACTTTGCACAGAAAGGCCTGGCTTTGCATGGCATGCCGAGGTCTCTCTTCTTTCCTTTCTCTATCTTCCTTCCTTCCTTCCTTTCCTTTTTTCTGTCTCTGTCTGTCTTTCTGTCTCTCTCTCTGTCCCCACCTTTCTTTCTTCCTTTCTCTTTCTCTCTCTCGCTCCTCCTCCTCCTTCCTTCCTTTATCTCTCTCTCTCTCTTTCTCTCTGTTTCATTTTTTCCTGTTTTCCTCCTCTAAAAACAAGGTGCGTCTTATGATCAGGTGCGTCTTATGGAGCGAAAAATACGGCATATGAAAGACTAAGGACAAATGAAATATGAATGGCCACTGAGGAGGCATGCCTTAGAGGCAGTGGCTAGGCTTGAATTCTTATGAGGTATAGGAAGCCTTTCTCTGCCAGCTCTGGACCTTTCCTTAACTTCCTGCTTAGAAATTGGATTTTGCAAACAATATCCAGCTCTCCTTGACACTGGCAGCGCTGTCATTGGGCCTCTGGTGGACATTCGATCGTTCCCGCAGTGGTCTGGGTCTTGGAATTACAATAGCTTTTCTAGCCACTCTGATTACACAGTTTCTGGTCTATAATGGAGTTTATCAGTAAGTACCTTTCCCTGTCTTGCTGCTTCAGATTGTCAGACTGTGTAAAGATATGCCTGATTAAACTCGTAATCTGTGTATGTCGGTGCCCATTCACCTGTCGGAGAGAAGGAAGATCAGGCCTTCTGTTTTAATGGCATTCCATTGTTTAGTCATGTAGAAGATGGGGATTTCTTTACAAAAATAGTTCTGTAAGGTTTTGTTTGTTTGTTTTAACGAGGGCCTGGGAATGTCTGGTAAGAAATCGTAAGCTTCAGGTTTAGGGTGAAAATCTCTCTCCCACGCCACCCAAAAACCCTATAAGGTTTTTCCTGCATAAGCATTATTCAACAAAAGCTAACGCACCATAATGATAGCAGTTTTCAGAAGTTCCTTCTTGTCTAAGTAACCATAGAATGTCCTCTCAGTCAAGTATCTGGTACCAAATTCATAATATTGTTCTTCAGATCTTGATAGAATTTGATAAGATCCCTATCTCTACCACGTTCATATCAACATGGTTTCATATTCTAGAATATCTAGAAGAGAGCCAGTTTGGTGTAGTGGTTAAGTGCGCGGACTCTAATCTTGGAGAACCGGGTTTGATTCCCCACTCCTCCACTTGCACCTGGCTGGATGACCTTGGGCAAGCCATAGCTCGGTACCAGCTGTTCCCTCAAGGACAGCTTGGGAAAGAGCTCTCTCAGCCCCACCTACCTCACATATGGTGTCTGTTGTGTGGAGGGGAAGGGAAAGGAGTTTGTAAGCCGCTCTGAGTGAAGGGCGGGATATAAATCCAATCTCTTCTCTTCATCTCTCACAGCAACAAGAAATACCTACAGTGATGGATGAGTTATGGCTATGGTAGTAATATATATCAAAATTTCTGATATACTAAAGTGGTTAAAAGTTTTTGATAACCCTAAACTAAGTGTATACGAGTTCAGGTCTCAAAGTTTGTTTTTACCACACTGCAGTGCCTTTTTCAGATGGTTAACGTGCACTTTGTGCTTTGCTACATTAATTTTGTTCACTTCCCTCACAACAATGTGTATCTCACAAACATGCCCGTTTTGTAAGCTTTAAATCTGTATTATACTTCAAAATTTAATAGAATATATTGCATTAAAAAATCTTGATAGAAAAAAGGAATCTTGCACAGATATTAAACCCATAGCCGTATCTAAAAACGCTTTCCTTTTTCTTTAGGTATACCTCTCCAGATTTCCTTTACATCCGATCTTGGCTGCCATGTATATTTTTCTCAGGTGGTGTGACGGTAGGGAACATAGGACGCCAGCTGGCTATGGTAATTATTGCCCAATCTGTTTTTAGCTCCTCTAAAAGGGAAATGTGATTTATATCTGTTAGTCGCTACTCTAGTGGTTATCTAAGGGCATCTCATTTGGTGACTGCTGAGAAAAACAAGTTCTTTCTGAGTGCATGACCTGAAGCTCATCATCTAAGAACTGTGGCCAACCAGTGAACTGAGGTAGGCCTGCAAGGGCTGCCTTCCTTCTGATTGCTGTGCTCTTATCTTCCTGGCTGCCTTTCAGTGAAGGATGGAAGACAGAAAATACTCATGATGTGACCTTTTCCCCTTTAAAAATCTGCTGAGTCCAGTCTTCTCTTTATGGCATGTTCCTGTATCTCTGTTGTGCTGGAAACATTTAAGTTTCCACGGGCAACTTAAAAGCCTTCAAGCATCACACCTGATCACGTAATGTACTCTCTATATCACGTATTGGAATGAGTTTGCCTAACAGAGGTTTCAGAGTAGTACAAGCAGTTTTCTTCATTGCCCTCCATGGGAGAGCGCTTGTTTGTGTACACAAGATGTACGCAGAAATGCATGGTCATTTTGGGTTTGGAGCTAGGCTTCTGTCAAGTCTTGTCTTCAGACTGGCACAACCACAACAGAATGGTTTTAGCAGCTTCCCCAGCCTTTTCCATCCCTGTTCCCTCGTATTTGGTTCAGGGGTTGGCCTGAAGGAACAGAACAGAGCCTGAGTCCAGGGGCACCTTGTCGTGGAGTCCAAGGCTGAACCCCATGGGTCTCCAGGGCGGTTGTACACAAGTACAAGTACCAGACCATTGTTTAATTTTTAAAATAGGTTCATAACGTTTATTTCAATTTCTGTCCATATGAAAGTTTATTCTGTAGCCAACACATCACTCTAGAGTCATGCAGCAAGAAAGCAAGGAAATTAGCTTAACTACCGAATACTTTTCAGATTTGTGTTAGATGGCACCAACCTTAAATTCCGAAGTCAAAGGCCAATGCTCAGGCCTTTGAATTACGTTGCTAGCAATTCTAATTCAACCAGGTCATAGTCAATGCTCCCTCTAAGCTGTGGAGTCTTGTGAACAAAGATTCTACTTTGTGAGCTGTTTGGCATTAAAGTTGTGAGCGGGCGATTTGGCTGCTGCATCAGTTAGTTTGCTCTGGAGCCATCCTTCCTGAGTGAGCGGAGGCTTAAAAACTGTGAGCTAGCTCACACTAACTCAGCTTAGAGGGAACACTGGTCATAGCTACAGCCATTAGTCCATCACAATCCCAGCTAGTCTCTCTTTCTTCAGGGCCACAGCTCAGTTGCAGTTTTTGAGCCCAGCAACGTCAGGTGAGGATGACATCCAATCAGGACTCTTCTCCAAGAGAAGCCTCTAGAAGGTTACCTCATCCCCACCCCCACCCCAATTCTCCCCATCATAAGAACTGCGTAGTCCAAGAGACCAAACAAGTAACACCTGCAGAATGTGCCAGGCCCATTACTGCTCACATTAACCCTTGAGGGGAGGCCAGGGGTGCTTCACCTCCCGCACCTTGAAGACCAACAAAGTTTTTCTGGGTATGTGCACTCCTTCAGCTGATACCCAGAATTCAGCTTTGTTGGTCCTAAAGGTGCCACTGGACTCAAACTTTGTTCTACGTCTTATTGGGGTGTATGTTGGGGCAAAGATTAACTCTTGGTGCGTTGAGTTGCCTGTAACTGAGGGGGGGTTTTCGGACCCCTTTCTGTATATTGTGGCTGACCTCCTCTGACTTTCTCAAAGGCTTCGAGTATTTCCAGCGATTTCAGAAAGCATTAGCTGGGGATTCAGGTTTGGGGCAGTCCCTTGTAATTCCTGTGACTGAACTAAAATAAGATCCCATGCATTCTTATTGTTGAAGCATGCAAAGCTGATGCAGTGTGGGCTGAAACACACTGGAAATGGTTAGTGCCCCGGGAGTCTCTCTTGCAGGGGTGTCTCATCTCAAAACCTCTGTAAGCCAGTCTGGCGTAGTGGTTAAGTGCGCAGACTCTAATCTGGGAGAACCAGGTTTGATTCCCCACTCCTCCACTTGCACCTGCTGGATGACCTTGGGCAAGCTATTGCTCTGTACCAGCTGTTCTCTCAAGGACAGTTGTCTCAGAGCTCTCTCAGCCCCACCTACCTCACAGGGTGTCTGTTGTGGGGAGGGGAAGGGAAAAGGAGTTTGTAAGCCGCTCTGAGACTCCCTTGGGGAGTGGAGAGCGGGATATAAATCCAATCTCTTCTTCTTCTTCTTCTTCTAAAAGTTTGTGAAGCCTTAACTGAGGTTTCAAAGAAAGGGCTTAAAGTTGTTTTGGAAGGCCTCGTCCTCAATGCCTTTCTTATCTGGTGTTCTTCCTAGAGAAGGCCTTCTCCAGCCAGGGTTGTTTTCAAGGGGGCTGTCCAAATAATAAGACAGCAGAATCCTGAAACCAGGTGCTCTGATCATAGGCAAAGGAGCCGGGCAGTGTTCTCCTTTCTTTGGCCACACGGCTTGGAAACACCCGGGGCTCCGATCCACCTTCCCAGCTCTGTGTAGGCTGCAGAGTGCAATCTTTGCATGGGGATGGGGGGCTTCCGGAGCACATGGCTGACTATTCAGGTCATGCCATCTGGGAAGAAGAATTCTTTGTGGAGAGCAAGCGGGCGTTCACGCTTTTGGAAGTGGGCACCCAGTCCCTTTGACCTGCTTTGAAAAATGCCTGAAATGTTTTTAAAAATCAGGAAGGGAGAGACGAGCTATTCGCAGTGATGAACTGAGCTGGAGAACTGGGCTGAACGTTTTGCTGTTTACAGGATATAATCTATACTTACAGCTTGACGTGACTGGAGAGCCGGATCCCAGTCCAGGCCTTCTGTGTTCCTTGACGTCAAGGCGCCTGTCCCTGGGAATCCGCCCCCCCTGCTCTTCACACAGCTTTTGTTGTCCTGTTGCGCTTCAACCAGACTTGCCCGGTTCTCCTCTCTGAGGACAAGCTCCCCCAGCATGTCTCTTTAATAGCATGCTGGCTTCTAGATCACAAGCACCTTGGCCCGAGCTGTTGGCATGCGGAGCCTCCGAGCTGACCGTAGAATTCCAGTAGCAGCCAGATGTGCATTCTGCCTTGAGCCTCGTTAAGGGAGGCGGACTATAAATAACATAAATGGATGTTCCTTAATTGTTTGGTTTATTTATAACAATGCTTCTTGCTTGCGACCACAGGGTGTTCCTGAGAAGCCTCACAGTGACTAAGTGTTCGGCTCCGCAGCGCCCGTGCGAAGGCAAAACGAAGATGGCCTTCTGAGTCTGAACTGGGGATTATTTTTCTTGAACAACCTGTGTGGGCTCCGTGCAGAAATGACTGGAGAAGGAACGTGAAATTCACTTTGCAGCGGCCAAGGGCTTACCTTGGCTTTCCAGAGACGCATCTGTATCGGTTCTCCGGTGGAGGAATTCCATAGAGACTTAATGCATAGCGAGCCCTGCTTGGCGGCGGTGGTCCCAGGCGCCGGGTTCCAGTCGAAGTCATCGAAACAGTGGCCATATTTCAAAGCCTTGAAACAAAACTGTCAGCTTTGTGCAGATGCCCAAAGAAGGTTGACTGACTGGTGGTGCTGGGAGGTGAGAGTGCGGGAGTTTCATAGGAAATAGTATTTATCCAACGGTCCTTTCAGATAGGGTTGTCAGAGGATCAGGATTGGAATACAATCATTTGGATGCTGTGTGAAGGGATAACAGCCACCGGCACAATCCAGTGGGAAGTTCTGCTTTGCAGGCCCCACTGAAACAGAAGGGAGACAGTCCCAACTCTTTCAGCGGGGCTTCTACAGGAGAACTGGTTTGGGGTTCCATTTTGACTTGTGGTGGGGTTTTCTGGAGTACCAAATCTCTGGAGAAAGTCAAGCAGGCTGTCTCATTAACAAAGAAGCAATAAGTTTGTCAGCTGCTCATGGGACTGGCCGGCCCCTTATTCCTGTCCTGCTGTCAAATTAAACAGCCAAAATCCATTCTTGGTCAGCGACTCACTTTGCTGCATCTCCAAAGGGGGGGGGGGGAAGCCCTCACGTCCCTTCCTGATAAACCAGTCCTCAGAGTGCAGGACAGGAGGAGGATTTTCAACTGATTCTCTCCTGATTCCTGTTGAGTTTTCGGGGGAGTCTTTCTGGTTTGGGGGCTCCGGGTCTATAGCTGCCATCAAAAGAAGCAGGGCAGGCCAAAAAGTGTTACTTCGTGCTTCTTTATCGGTGAGCTCCAGCTTCACTCTGTGTTTCTGAAGACATCGTTGCTCTGGGGTGTTTTTTTTTTTACAAAATTATTTCTCAGCCCTATATGACTTGCAATCTGTGATTGCCTCGTTTAAAAATGCCTGCATCACTGTGTTCAACATGTGGGGTGTCTTAAGTAGTTTCATAGGCAGCACAATGGCAACTTTAATAACATAGGCCACAGTTGACCTAATTAACAAGTCCTGGGTCTCAGAGTTGAACAGTGCAATGTACAGTTGAGCAATCTGAGCCTTGACTCCTCTCCTAACGTCTCCTGAAACAGTGGGGAGCTGTTAATCTCATTTCAATGCTGCACAGAGGCAAACATCAGCAATAATGAGTAGTGCTAGTTCCTGCC
Source organism: Lepidodactylus listeri (assembly GCA_029233225.1). NCBI lineage: Eukaryota > Metazoa > Chordata > Lepidosauria > Squamata > Gekkonidae > Lepidodactylus > Lepidodactylus listeri. The sequence goes on from JARCFY010000012.1 coordinate 13,680,888, forward strand.
TCCTCCTTCGCACTTCTACAGAGGTGCTCGGATTCTGTGCTTGTGGGTGCAAAGTGCTCTTGCTCTGTTGCCCTTTTTTTTGTATTGGGCAATTGGCTCTTCTCGGTTTCCCACATCAGGCAGGCTTCCAGTCCAGGCAGCAGCAATTTCACTGGGGCTGCTGCCTGAAGCTGCATTTGCCCCTTTGGGTCTTTGTTTTTCTTTCAAGGAAGCCTAACTCAAGCAGTGTTTCTCTCACTCTTTAAGCCCAGGCCCCTCCTCAACTGACTTTGCCTTCTTTGCCAACCAGCTCCGTGGCACGCCCGAGCAGAGCCTTTGTCCACAGCCGCACAGGTACAGCTGGTTGTGGAGAACGGGGGACTGATCCAGCACTGAGATGAGGGCAAGTCGGGTTCCCCCGAGCCGATTCCTGCTGCAGCACTCAAACTTCCCCAGGCGTGCCAGCTGCAGCAGCGTCTTTTGCCCTTCCTGAAACTTGGTGTCCTCTTCCTCAGTGTGGGGTGCTTTCCTAGTTACAGTTTGAGAACCACCATTCTAAAAAATTGTTTTAAAAAATTGGAGCATATTTAAATGCTGTTTAAGTATTTGGGGTTTTCTGTTCATTTGTTTGAAACGAAGAGGTTGATGGAGGAAGCCTTCAGGCAGCTGTGGGCAAATCAGACTCTGAAGTTGGTGGTGTTGCTCAATAACACACCGTTTGCAGGTTGCAGTCTTGCCTCCTTTTTTTTGGCCTTCCATTGGCCTTTAAAGGTATAGCAAGTTACCAAAGTGAATTAAACACATATTCATCAAAGCGATTTCTCTGCCCCGTGTAAGTAGTCCTGTTTCACAGGCATTATTTGACAGCTATGCCTATGCAAACCTGTTACCTGTTCCTTGAAAATGGATTTCAGCCACTCGTCTTCTGTAACTTCACCCAGAAGGCAAAGAAAGTGCTTTGACATATCCATCTGCCCAGTACCAGATAAGACTAAAAAGGGGCAATTATAGGTGTAAATATGTAATCATGGAAAACAGTATTTTATTTGTGAAGGTTCAACAGGAAATCTTTTATTTTGACAATGTGGCCAAAATACACATCAGAAGTTCAATCTTGCCAATATTTGTCTGTGTCTGAACCAAAGTGATCAGAGTTTGTGTTACAAAGAAGTATGGGGGGGGGGGGAACTTGCACTATTCTAGATTGGCATCCTTAGATTCTCCAACTGGGTAGGCTTTCAGTAGTGGTGTGTGTATGTGTGTGTGTGTATTTTTTTAATTATTAAAGGTTTAAATCAACAGTGTATGTCTTGCGTGGTGCTTATCCAACATGGTGGTCTTGAATGAAGGCAAGGAGGGATTGGGCAGGTAGACAAAAGTGCGAGAATCTTTTGGCTCACTACATTTGTGGCTTTAGTGCTGCCTTCCAGTGGTGGCAGAGCAGGGGGCCCTGACCAGTTTGGTGTAGTAGTGGTTAAGAGCGTGGACTCTAATCTGGGAGAACCGGGTTTGATTCCCCACTCCTCCACATGCAGCTGCTGGTGTAACCTTGGATCAGTCACAAGTTCTCTCAAGAGAGAGCTCTCTCAGCCCCACCTACCCCCCAGGGTGTCTGTCTGTGGGGAGGGGAAGGGACAGGAGATTGTAAGCCGCTCTGAGACTCCTTCGGGTAGTGAAGGGCGGGGTATAAATCCAATCTCATCTTCTTAAATCAATTCATCAGAAGAACAAGTTGTGAAACCATCTTCCTTTGATGATCTCAAGAAAAGAAATGGACGTGTGTCTCTCAGGGTACAGTGAATTTTGCTTCAAGCCAGACCAACCTTTTCCAACATTTGTAGACCCAGGATATGGCTTTAGCCCAGTTAGTACAATGCTTTGTACATTTTTGCAAGCAGAATGTTTTTAAAAAAGTAAATCTTGATCATGGGAACTATAAACTTTGCGTTAAGTGTAAGCTGGAGAAATGATGTGCTTCTTTTGAAACTTAGAGGCTCCACGTCTTTCTCATCCCAGCTCATCTTGATGGTTTCCATGTGGGATATGCTGCCTCTTCCTGTCTGGGATGTGGCATTGCACTCACGGGGGGGGGGGGGGTGCCACCGGGGTACCTCCCAAGGAGTGGGCATGAGCAGCTCTTCTCACCTCTGCCCCCAACAGACACGTGGGCAGCCTCATCAAAAGTGGCTTCTACCCTTCCCACTGCACGCCTTTAACTTTCCCCCACATACTCTACATGTTCCAGTGTTCACTAGGCACTTTTAAGATTCTACACACACATTCTGGATGGGGGGTGGCGGCTTGTAATTTTGGGGGGGGGCTATGGCTCCGTGGCAGAGCATCTGCCAGAAGCACGCAGAAGGTCCCAGTTTCAATCACCGGCACCTTCACTTAAGAATCAGGGAGTAGGTGATGTGAAAAGCCTCCGCCTGAGACCCTAGAGAGCCACTGCCAGTCTTGAGTAGGCAACACTGTGATGGACCAATGATCTGGGTCCGTACAAGGCAGTCCCATGTGTTCAGGTGATATACTCCCCCCCCCCCCCGCCCCAGCAGATCATGTGTCACATGCATGTAGCTGTGTACGCTTCTATCATCAGAAGGAGCGTCTCCTAAACCTCTACTGCTTGGGGCAAGAGTGCAGTAAGCCCCCATTAACTCCAGATCTCTTTGCTTCATACCCCAGTTATTTCAAGCTTGGTTGAGGGAAAGGGGCACGGTGGGGTAGGGCTACCTCTGTGCTGTGGAGAACCCAGGCTGTCCTTTCCCCCCAACTTCTGTTGTTGGGGGAAAAACTCATGGTGACAGCTGCCAGTTTTCCGTGCCCAAACTCCATGCCCTTCTGTCTGACAACTCATTTCTCCCTCCCTCCAGCTGTGGGAATGGAATCAAGCCAAGTGCTGCTGTGGCTGTCATTTTAAAGAACAGCAGCACAGCACGGTTGGTGTAGGACCTTTTTCTCTGCGTGTAGGAGGTGGCTTTCAGTAGGCAAGACTTTATGTTAAAGGGGTGTATGTACACTTAAAGCGACTAATGGGACTGCCCTAAAAATGGAAGGTACAGACATAGAAGTATTAAAGGATATTCCTTTTGAAATCAGGAAAAAGAGGAAGCAATATAAAAATCTGACCACCTTTCTACAGAAAAATTCCACGCCCTACAAATGGCTCTTTCCTGAAGGGCTCACTTTTAAATTTAAGGACAAAAAAGAAGAAGAGAAGAAGAGATTGGATTTATATCCCGCCCTTCACTCACTTGGAGTCTCAGAGCGGCTTACAAACTCCTTTCCCTTCCCTTCCCCACAACAGACACCCTGTGAGGTAGGTGGGGCTGAGAGAGCTCTTTCCCAAGCTGTCCTTGAGAGAACAGCTGGTACAGAGCTATGGCTTGCCCAAGGTCATCCAGCCAGGTGCAAGTGGAGGAGTGGGGAATCAAACCCGGTTCTCCCAGATTAGAGTCCGCGCACTTAACCACGACACCAAACTGGCTCCAAAAAGTCCACTACACCAAAGAGTGGACTCTGTTACAAAAGCCATAGCCTTCTTGGAGCAGTGTCAAACAACGGACAAACTGAAAGGAACAGCACAGGATGACAAGACATCAGACCACAGCGACTATGATTTAGGAAGACATGGAGACACATCGAGCAGCTCCTCTGAGGAGGACTGAATCTGAGTTAAGAGCTGCTGCCCCTAAATTACTTAAAGTCAGATGGGACTTTGATAAAAGCCTATGGGGAAGAAATTGAAAAAAGAAACGTGAATCCAGTTATGTTTGGAACTATGAATTGTCTGATGTACCTTATTTCAGCCTTTAAAAAAATCCTTCTGTATTACTAAATAGTATATAAACATAACTCTTATGCTTCATCATACTAAAATGTAAGTGAAATCTCAACCAAGCTACGTAACATTGAAAATGACCCTATTGGCCTTCTTTTCTTTTTCCCATAGTTTGTAGTTCCCCCCTCCATTTTTCTGTTGTAGTTTTATAGAAAAGCAATTTTATATAGATAGATATCGATATAGAGATATAGGGTGTATGTACAAGGGGAAGGGACTTCAAGGCTGCAGCGTAGCTGTGGATCGAGAAATCCAAAGGAAAGGTGTTGGTTTAGAGCTGCTATCCTGAGTGGTGCTTCTGGAGAAGAGAAGCAGGCCTTGAACCAGGGAAAAGCCCATGGTCTTGTCTCCCCCCTCCCCATCACATTCTATTCTCAAAAAGAAGAATAAGTAGAAGAGATTGGATTTATACCCCGCCCTTCACTGCCCTAAGGAGTCTCAGAGCGGCTTACAATCCCTTCCCCTCCCCAGAACAAGACACCCTGTGAGGCAGGTGGATCTGAGAGAGCTCTCCTGAGAACTGCCCTTGAGAGAACAGCTCTGCAAAGAACTGCATGTGGAGGAATGGGGGATCAAACCTGGTTCTCCCAGATTAGATTCTGCGCTCCTAACCACTACACCAAACTGGCTCTTACAAAGTGTGAGTCCAGTGGCACCTTTAAGACTGACAAAGTTTTATTCTGCATATAAGCTTTTGTGTGCAGGCACAGTGCGTATACCCAGAATAAAACTTTTGTTGGTCTTAAAGATGCCACAGGACTCACACTTTGTTCTGCTGCTTCGAACCAACACGGCTACCTGCCTGAATCTATTCTGAAAAAGTAGCTCTGTTTGATATATATGGAGTCTTCAAACTGCATGCTTTGGAAATAAATACTGGTTTAGTTCATTGTGCTCTGATATTCTCGTATTAGAGACCCTTCGACAAGGGCCATCTTGCAAAATGGTCCAATGTTACATTTGGGGGGTGGGGTGAATACAGATGTTCCTGTCCTATGAAATAAAGTATCCAGCCCATTCAGATTTCAGAGGCAACGGACCTCTCCATCTTTGGCCACCTCTGGACTGAGCATCTGAGACGTAATCCACGGTAGTCCCTTCAGGCCACCTGTAACTGGAAAGTATAGGCGCTAAGGAAAAGGTAGGCATTCAACCGCTGATCTTACTTCAGCTAGCTAGAGTGCCCTCTGGTGCTGAGTTCAATTTGTGCAAGCTTTTTTCTTCTTAATAGGGAGATCAGAACAATTAATGCAACAGGCAAAAGCTCTTGTTGGTTTGGAAGGAGAGGTAAGACTCAGCCCGACACATCCCATAAGTTTCTGTTAAGCTTCATTTCTTCTAGCAAACATCTAGATGGCTCGATCATCAGGTAAGAGGAACTAAGCTGTGCTACTTACATATAAAACATCTGCCTGTCACATGAGGGGGGAACGAGAGAGAAGGGAGGAGGTTGAAGAGCTACTGGCTTTCTGAATGAGCCCGTATGTTTACAGATCCTGCACGTGTATGGCTTTGGGAAGGTAATACTGAATGCAAGCAAGGGTGGACCTTGAACTAATGACAAAGGGAAAGGATTAAAAAAAACCCAGAGCTTTGGCCACAGGGGTTGGGAGGTAGCTTTGTCACCTGCGTCTTCATCTCATCCCTGCAGGCTTGATACAGAGATGCATTCTTGATAAATGTGGTGTAGTACCCAGTGGCACTTCATTATCTATTAGTTTGGTCTGTGTTTGCCAGGCTGCTTGCTTTCCTTGACAACATAAGCCATTGTTCTTACTCTGCCCTGCAGTCCCAAGTTACCTGTTCTGGTCGTGGAGCGTTCCTAAGCACTACACCAAACTGGCTCTTAAACATGTTAGAACTGTTCAAATTCCTGGAAAACTCTTTGCCTGAACGTTCAGCCTTGCGAATCTTCCCTGGTGAGTAGACTACCAGCAACACTAGCAAATGACTGAGCATTTCTGATCCAAACAATTGTGACTGCAAACAGCAGGTAGCACAGACCAAAACTGGGAACTGTAGTGCAAAATTCCTGCATTGACTGCTTCCTTTTCTTCGAAGCATTTCTCCTCCCCACACTGCCTACTAGGGGGGGCCTGAAAAAGATTTTGGGTTCAGATTTGGGTCACTGAAAGAAAAAAAATCCTGTTGGGATTGCCGGTATCTGCAATCCTGGGGGAAATGAAAGGACAGCCTTCCAACCCATGGGGAAAACTGTGGCTCAAAAACATACTTCAGGGAATAAGTGAACCAAGTCAACAGTGCAAAAAATGCTATTAAGACAGACAGCTAGCAAACACCGGTTTCCAAAAACAGATTCTTCTTCACATTTGTTCTACATAATTCACATGTGCAAGTCATATGCTCTAGTTGACTGTGCTTGATGTAGTAAGTTTACTTCCTTTCTGTAAAACAGTATTTTGTAATGTGTGTGCGTGCAGGGTGGGGGTGTTTAGGCTGTTATAAAGTTCTTGTTGGCCATAGGAATTCCTACGGCAACTCAAGGTCTTTTGACAAAAGGCACATGAAAGATTTAGGTCAACCGCAGGCAAGCCTTCTGGAGAAGAATCTATTTTCCAAAATGGTTTTTCGCTAGTTCGCTAAGGTGACTGCAGTACTTGTCCTGTGTTGCATCTGCATAGTTTCACGGCTGTGTGAGACCGGCTGCTGAATGAGGTGGACCACTGGTCTGGCCCAGCAGGCGCTACCAGTCTCAGTTCCTGTTCAGATTTGTGTATAACTTTTAGTAGCCCTAGAAAGCAGCCAGCTTGGCGGGGCGGGCAGAGCTAGCCATGGGGAGCCCCGGGTCAGACAGGCAGAGTTACAGGGCACGGACAGAGGATGCCGGCAAGCAGCCTTACAGCAACAAGAAGAAGAAGAAGAAGAAGAAGAGATTGGATTTATATCCCGCCCTCCACTCCCCAGGAGAGTCTCAGAGCGGCTTACAAACTCCTTTTCCCTTCCCCTCCCCAAAACAGACACCCTGTGAGGTAGGTGCAGAGCTGGCATTTGGATGCCCGCAGACAGGCAAGCGCATCTATTGTTGGTCGCACCAATGGGGCTAGAAGACACGAAAGAAGTGCTGTAAGACCAAACACTGCCCAGCTGCAGCCTTTCCTGGGCAACAAAGTTCTTTCCACTGCGATACATGCCCTGGCGACATCTGGGTTAGACTACTGCAGTGTGCTGTGTGTGGGGCTGCCCTTGATGAGTCTTTGGAAGCGACGCTTGGTACGGAATGCAGACTGCAGTGGGTCATAGGGACCACATCCCTTCAGTTTTGTTCTGCCCACACTGGCTCCCCACTCCTCCACATGCGGCCGCTGGTGTGACCTTGGGTCAGTTACAAGTTGTTTCAGAGCTGTTCTCTCAAGGGCAGTTCTCAAGAGAGCTCTCTCAACCCCCACCTACCTCACAGGGTGTCTGTTGTGGGGAGGGGGAGGAGATTGTAAGCCACTATGAGACTCCTTTGGGTAGTGAAGGGTGGGGTATAAATCCAATCTCTTCTTCCTCCTCCCCCTCCCTCCAGTTGGCCTTCAGGCTCAGTTCAAGGTACCAGTAGTGACCTTTAAAACCTCATACGGCTTGGAACCAACATACCTTAAACGCGACCTTACTCCCATATGAACCTACCTGTCCACTGCTGTCCTCTTCGAGGGGCCTTCTTTAGGTGCCCTCACCATCTGAAGCTGGATGGGTGGCAGGAAATACCTGGAGATTTTGGGGGTGGGGGAGGATGGTGTTTGAGGGCATAACGCCATAGAGTCCACCTTCCACAGTGGCCATTTCCTCCAGAGGAACTGACCCCTGTTACCTGGAGATCAATTGTAATAGTGGGAGAGCTCCAGCCACCACATGGAGTTTGGCAACCCTAATGAGTGGCAACTCGAGAAACGGCCTTCCCAACCAGGGCACCAAAATGATGGCGTTCTCATCCTGGGGAGAGTCGTCTGTCCCCCCCTATCATTGTCTTCTGCCAGCAGGTGAAGAGACCTATCTGTTCTGTCTGGCATTCCTTCGCTGACCCAACTTCCTTTGTTAAGTCTTTGAATTGTGTATGTCCTTTTCAGCTCTCTCTTACAGTACTTGTTGACTATCGATCTTGTAGTGTGCGGACCCCGCCCGCTTGCCTCTTAACAACTCCAGGCCCTCTTCAGAGTTTATCCTGTATGTGTTTTGTTTCATTCCTTTAAAAAATTGTTTCTGTGCTATGTTTCGATTCTTTTAAATTGTTGGCGGCCTTGGGGACCCGACGCCAGGTGGAAAGGTGGTATGAAAATGTTTGAAATACATGATATTCTCAAAGGCTTGCTGCTCGTTCCATGACTGGGGGCAGCCACTGCAAAACGAACGCTGGATTGCCGGCTCGTACTCCACGTGTGATGTTTATGCTGTCGTCTCAGTCACACTGGGAACACACACGGATGATAACAGAATGGTTTAATCAGATAATGCAACAGAGACACACACAACCAGCCAACACACTATGGATGAGTAGTTTGGTGTAGTGGTTAAGTGCGCGGACTCTAATCTGGGAGAACCGGGTTTGATTCCCCACTCCTCCACTTGCACCTGGCTGGATGACCTTGGGCAAGCCATAGCTCTGTACTAGCTGTTCCCTCAAGGACAGCTTGGGAAAGAGCTCTCTCAGCCCCACCTACCTCACAGGGTGTCTGTTGTGGGGAGGGGAAGGGGAAGGAGTTTGTAAGCTGCTCTGAGACTCCAAGTGAGTGAAGGGCGGGGTATAAATCCAATCTCCTCTTCTTCTTCTTATGGCCCACGTAGCTGTCAGTGGGGGCTGTTTCCGGCACAGGAATTGAGAACCATGCCATAATGTGGACCTGAGAGAGCCCATTCCTGCCCGTGCTCTGCCTTCTCATGACGCTAGCTTGTTTGACCAGGACGCTTCCTTGGTAGCCTGGTTCTGAGAAAGCTGCAGCGAGGGTTGATCTCTCCCCTCCTGCCCGGTGTCTCTCAAGGGCTGAACTCAACTCAGCTCAACACGTGCAGCCTTTTGGCCTCTCCAAAGTCTCAAGGTTTCTTATTAATTGCAAAGCATTTGGTGCATTCCCTGATCCCACACGGGGAGAAGAGGTACTTATCTCAAAAAGTAAGGTGAGCAGCTTTGCCTGAGAGGCAGAGGTGAGGAAAAATTGCAGCAGATGTTATACCCTCAGACTAAATGAATTTTTAACCGAGGCCCCGTGGAAGTAGAACCTTCAGCAAAGAGCAATAAATTCTGAACATCTGGAGAGAGAGAGAAAACTCCTAAGTAGAAAGATTTATTCTATTTTGAGACTGTTAATGGGTGAGGAGGACCACTGGCAGAAATCTTTTAATTGCCTAAGTGATGGAGCAGAATTCAAGTCTATTCCCATCTTGGGATCTGGGGGAAAAAATCCGTGTGTATTCCTTTGTGGCCTTGCAGATTCAGCACTCAGGTTTTCAAAGAGCAGGGAAGAAGAGCAGATTTTTCATGGAAGTTTCCTGCACAGTTTGTCTTTCTCTCTTTTAGCAGGCAGCAGCAGAAGCAGGTGGAATGACCCTTTATTGATGTTATTTACCTATTTGCATTATGAATAATCTGCCCTTCTCATAGGGACTACACAGAGTGAGTCAAGACAGTCAACAAAATAAGTCATTCCATGACCAAATGCATGAAGTCAGAAAGGACTGAAGCGTAGCAGTCAGTATTAACATGACACATGAAGCAGTATGGAAATTACATAATCGCATCCTATGTACAACAAGCTCTGCACGGCAATCTAGACCACAGATTTCTCCAAGTAAGTCGGTGGACCATTTTGTGTGGTGTGACCCTATTGCCCTCTTGCATAGTTCAATTTTGCGCAGTTTGCGGAAGACCAGGAGACTGGGAGCTTTCCTGACCGCCTTGGGCAGATCATTCCACAAGTCGGGAGCCACAACAGAGGAAGCACATGTGTGGACAGTTGTTGGTTTTGCCTATTTGCAGTCTGGCACCTGCAGAAGCCCCGGGTGACTTGAGCAAAGTCGTCGTGGTGGAACATAGGGAGAGAGATAGAGACAAGCAGCCATGTTAGTTCTGTCTGTAGCGGCAGGAAAGGAGCAAGGGTCCAAGAGCACCTTAAAGCCTAACAAAATTTGAGGATGAGACTCGTGAAAGCTCCTCCCCTGCCATAAATATTGTAAGTCTTTAGACTGCTACTGGACTTTTGCTCTTTTCTGCAGATGCAGACAGACCAAAGTGATTCCCGAAAGCTCAGACCCTGCCTCAAATTTTGTTGCGGCCTTTTTTCATTTGCTGGGTGACCTGTTCTTCCTTTGTCTAATTTACTTCACAGGGCTGTTGTGAGGATAAAGTGGAGGGGGGGGGGAGTATGATGTATGCTGCCCCGTGAAGAACGAGTGAAATGGAAATGCACTAAATAAATAAATGTCTGTAAGAGGTTGCAAAACTCTTTGGGGATTTCCTTAAAGAGGCCCAGTGGCGGGAAGCGCCCTCAGCACAGAGATATGTTCTCCAGTACCTGGCTGGGCCTCTGCTTCATCATATCACATACAGACGAAATGGCCAATCCAGCCTTATTCCCTTCAGCACGAGAGCTGTCTTGCTAGATCAGACCAAAGTCCATCTAGTCTAGTATTCTCTTCCCAGCAGCGGCCTGGTAAGATGCCTCTCGGAAGCTCCCAAAGAGAAAATGAAGATTTTCCACTGACGATCATCCTTAGTGTCTGATATGCAGTGGTTCATGGAAGTTCTACTTAGCACTGCTAATAGCTCTTGGTAAACTGATCCATGGGGGGCTGCGGTGGCTCAAGTGGTTAAGACGCTGAACTGAAGAAGATCGGTAGTTCAGCAGTTCGGGACCCGAGTGCCGCATGACGGAGTGAGCTCCTGTCTCTGGCCCCAGCTCCTGCCAACCTAGCAGTTCAAAAGCAAGAAACTGCAAGTTGACAAACAGGTACCGCCTCGGTGGGAAGGTAACAGTGTTCCGTGCTCTTCGGCATCTAGTCTTGCTGGCCACATGACCACGGAAATGTCTTTGGACAGCTCTGGCTCTTTGGCTTGGAAATGGAGATGAGCACTGCATCCCTAGAGCTGTATCTGACTGGCTTTCAAGCAAGGGAAACCTTTACCTTTACCTAAACTGACCCTCCTTGTACTGGGCTCTAAACCTGACTGTGAGCAACTCCTGTTTGGGCTCTTTTTTTCTACCCAACCATTTTGTTATGAAAATGACTCATCTGACTCTTCCCAGTGGTATAAAATAACCGGATGCCTCCCCACAGCCACTAGGAAACCTTCTTGCCCGCAAAGGGCCTGTCCGTAATGCTCACCATCAGAACTGTTTGCAGACAGGCTGAGATAAAAAGAACGGGGGGAAAAATGCAAGTTAGAAGATTTAGCTGAGCTCCCAGGGTCGAAATCTCCCGAGGATACTTTTAGAAAAACAAAACCCAACAATCCGCTGAATAAGGAACCCCAGATTTAAAAAATGTAACTCCAGATTCCGGTCCTAATTAGTCAACAGCCAGAGCAGCTAATGATGATAAGTGGGCTGGCCCAGGAACATCCGAACTAATTGGCCTGGAAGCGGGCATCTCAAGGGCCAGAGGAGGAGGAAATGCTGCCAATCTGCCTTTTTTTGCCTCCAACCTCTCACCTCCACCTTCGCCACAAGTTAAGGGGGCACTGAACTCTTCTCCAGAATGTGGTAGGCCTGAACTCTGAACAAAGTGGAGACCCTCAGGATTTGTATCCTTCTGCAAGGAACATACTTGTAAATACTGGGGAAGAGAAGAGAATGTCAGATACCGTTTGACCTTTCATAGGAGGGACTGAAAGTGGCCTTTGAGCACCTCGCGGGCTGTTTGTGGTACCTGCCCGTGTGGTTGGGGCAGGGTGGAGGATACGGAAGAGCTGAGAGGCAGTATGGCATAGTGGTTAAGAGCCTTGGGCTAGTATCTGGAAGACCCGGGTTCAAATTCTGACTTGTGCTGCGGAAGCTTGCTGGGTGACCTTGGGCAAGACATACTGTCTCAGCCTAACCTACCTCACAGGGTTGTTGTGGGGATAAAACGGAGGAGAGGAGAACACGGCAAGCCATGTTCGGTCCCCATTGGGGAGAAAAGCAGAGTACAAATTAAGTAATTATATATTTTTTTAAAAAATCAATAGATTAGAGCTGGAAAGAACATCAGACTCGAAAATCTCACATTTCTCCGCCCTGACCTGGATAGCCCAGGCAAGCCTGATCTCATCAGATCTCAGAAGCTAAGCAGGGCCAGCCCTGGCAAGTCCTTGGAAGGGAGACCTCCAAGGAATACCAGGGCTGGGACACAGAGGCAGGCAATAGCAAGCCACCTCTCTGAAATGTCCAAGCCCCACTAGGGGTTGCCAGAAGTCACCATGACATCCAGGCACTTAAGCATGTACACTCACACACACACACACACACAAAAACCCACTAAAAAAACCTCTCACATTTCTCCTTCACATACTCTGATGTTGAATGTTCGGTATTATTCAGATATTAAGAACATAAGAAGAGCCTTGCTGGATCAGACCACTGGTCTATCTAGTCCAGCATCCCGTCTCACACAGCGGCCACCCAGATCCTCTGGAGGGCCGACAACAGGGCATAGAGGCCTTCCCCTGATGTTACCTCCTGGCTCTGGGATTTAGAGGTTTAGTCCCTCTGAATGTGGAGGCTCCCCTCAGTCGCCATGGCTAGTAGCTACTGACAGACTTATCCTCCCTGAATCTATTAATACCTTTTTAAAACTGTTTATTCCTCTGGCCATCACTTACATCCTCTGACAGTGAATATTCTGCATATATTAGAACCCCAAAACAAAAGCCAAGCCGTATCTGTTCTTAAGACCAACCAAAATAACACATCGTGCAAACTTGTGACTTCTCCAGAACTCTTTATCTGGCTGGAGTTTAGAGAAGTCTAAAACAGTTGCCCCCCCCCCCCCCCAAAATGTGGAAAGCCCTTCCACCGTCTGAAGAAGTGAGCAGTGACTCACAGAAGTTCCTCCCCTGCCACAGGTTTTGTTAGTCTTTAAGGTACTACTGGACTCTTAATTCTTTTCTACTGCTGCAGACAGACTAACACGGCTACCCATCCTGATCTCTCTTCCACCACCTGTCTGCCGGGAGCCAAGCCCTTTGTATTTTACAAGTCCGGAAAAAACATTTCTCTTCTCCCAGGCCTTTTGGTCACGAGCTTTTGAGCCTTCCTTGCTCCGCTTTGCTTTGTCTATGCAGTGTTTTTATCAGACTTAAATCTTCTCATTGGTTTATTATTATGACCATACCATTACTGCTCTTGTGGCCGTATGGATTTTACTGTTCGTTTCATCACACGATGACTGCAGTTTTATTTTGTTGTTTCATTGTGTGTTGCGTCGTGTATTCTATTTTGATTATCACTGGGAAGCAGCCCGGTGTGCAGGCAACAAAGAGATGGTGTGTGGGTGTGAAGTGTGTGAAGTTGCAGCAACCTCGTGGGGTCTTCAACGGAAGGGACATTCAGAGGTGGTCTGCCATTGCCTGCCTTTCCATAGCAACCGTTGATGGTCTCCTATCTCAATACAAACCAGGGCCAACCCTTGTTAGCTTCCAACATCTGACAAGATCAGGCTAGCCTATGCCAGAGGTGGGGTATAAATATCTTTAATAAATAAATATTTGCATTTGATCCAGGGATATTTGATTTTTAAAAAACCCCAACAATTGTTATTGTGCAATATTTGACAGCTGTGGTGCAAAGCTGTTTAGTGTCTCAGAGTATACCGTGGCGTATTCTTCAGTCCACACAGGGCAGCGTTGGGCTCACTTTATCTCTGAACACCCCCTCTCCAACACTCCCTCTAAACTGTGGAATCTCGTGAGCAAAACTTCTACTTTGTGAGCTACTGGCATTAAAATTGTGAGCGAGCGATTTGGCTGCTGCATAAATTAGTTTGCTCTGGAGCCATCCTTCCTGAGCTAAGACCAAAATGTGTGAACCGGAGGCTAAAAACTCCGCTTAGAGGGAACATTGCGCCCTCTCTTCCCCTGTAGCTGCGAGAGGCAGATGAGAGTCAGTCGTTGGGGGAAGCAGTCATCCGGCTGTTTTTCTCATGGAGAAATCCCTGAGAAGCTTCCGAAGAATCCAGGAAGGCTGAGAATTGCTGGAATATCATCTATGGCAAGACTGGGTGGTATTTATGGACACATTTGATAGTATATCATTCTCAACATGAAACAGGATTTTTAAATCTGATTTTTAAAGGGCAATGCGCAATGTGCATTTATTATGTGATCGTTTATGAGACTGCATATTTAAAACCTGTCAGGATCAAGAGCTGTCAACAGATCTACATTTCAAGGGGGGGAAAACTCACATTCAGAATGCGAACCTGAATTTTACATTTTTGAATTTTATACATCCAATGAGTTAAATTGCTCAAAATTAATGTTGGATACCTGTGAAGATTCGTTTCTGCTCTACTGTGTTTTGCAGAGCAATTTTTTTTTTAAAAAAAGGTTATATTCTGTGGGAGTGAGCATGCCCTTGGAAGTGCTCCGTTTGGTTCTCTTCTCCAAAATCGTTATTATATTATATGTGTGTGCTGATGTATAAATAGAGTCTTTCCTTTAAGCACTCACATACTAAAACCATCTTCTTTGTAATAAATAATGTTCTAAGTGGCTTCAGATCTTTCTGTTTAAAACCATACATTAAAAGCTCTCCAGTTCATTTACTTCGCATTTCCTTTTTCACACCTTGCTTGGTTGGACAGAAATACGACCTGTTCTTAGTTGGTATGAAAATCTTGAAATCTGCACATTCGGGGCCCAGCTGAAAATGCCTGAAGAAATAGTGGGTACAAGTCTAGATTCCAGCACTACTACTGAGATTAGACTTGGCCTACAGGTTGTTTTTCCTCCTAAAGAGGCTCCTATCTTTTCCCTCCAGCACTGTGCTTTTTTCTATCCCTTGCTGGGGAGCACAGGTGGGAGGGGGCCGTTGCAGTCATCCCGCTGGTGGGCTTCTTAGAGGCAGCTGGTCTGCTGCTGTGTGAACAGCCTTTGGCCTGATCCAGCAGGGCTCCACTTGTGTCTTTGCTGTTTCTACAGCTTTTACATTTGTGTTCTGATACCAGTCACTCTGTAAGGATGACTGATCCGACATCTTTTTTTTTTTTGAAGCTCTGCTTGCAGTGCAGTGCAGTGGCTCAAGTGGTTAAGATGCTGAACTGCAGACTGGAAGGTCAGCAGTTCGAGACCCAAGTGCCACATGACGGAATGAGCTCCCGTCTCTGGCCCCAGCTCCTGCCAACCTAGCAGTTCGAAAGCAAGAAACTGCAAGTCGACAAATAGGTACCGCTTCGGTGGGAAGGTAACAGCATTCTGTGCGCCTCGTCATCTACTCATGCCGGCCACATGACCACGGAGAAGTCTTCAGACAGCGCTGGCTCTTCAGCTTGGAAACGGAGATCAGCACCACCCCCTAGAGTCGGATTCGACTGGCTTTCGAGCAAGGGAAACCTTTACCTTGCTGTGAACAAGAAGAGTGAATCATTCAAAGCTGCTGGCTTTTCTTGCCACCCTCGATCTTCCAGTGGCATCTGATCCGTTGGTCATATCTAGAGGCAGGCCACAGTCTGGGGAACCAGAGCTGGGGAACCTTTTGGCTGGGCAGCGGGGCTGTAGTAATCCTCCTTCCCTGGCCTATCAGTCACCCCCTGCTGGACAAAGAGAAGATAAATGACATTAGCCCAAAGCGTCTGCTCAAGGGCAGTCCTGCAAACCGGTGGAGGGGTGGGAAGAGGCGAGGGTGTTTTATTTTTCTTCCTAATTGATTAGATTTTGCGAAATGAGGTGTCATGTCGATTAGTTCAGTCAAAATAACTTTTGGCGTGGGAGGCGGAGTGGATAATTCAAGGGCAGCTAAAATAGACCAAATGTGCACTCTCAAAAAAACCAGAAGTGTCAGTACAAAAATATGTTCAGGTGGGCAGCCATGTTGGTCTGAAGCAGCAGAACAAAGTTCGATTCCAGGGGCACCTTGGAGACCAACAAAGGTTTATTCAAGGTATAAGCTTTTGTGTGCAAGCACACTTTCCCAAATATACAAAATATGTTCTTTGGAAGTCCCCAGACAGAGTTGTGGCTGCACGGACATCCAAATGTGACGCTGACTAGTCGGATCCAATTCTTTCACCGGTTGAAGAATGAGGGGATGAAGACACAGCTCCCTGCCAACGTTCCCTCTAAGCTGCAGAGTCTTGTGAGCAAAAATTCTACTTTGTGAGCTACTGGCATTAAAGTGGTGAGCGAGCGAATGGGCTGCTGCATAAATTAGTTTGCTCTGGAGCCCTCCTTCCTGAGCTGAGACAAATATCTGTGAACCGGAGGCTTAAAAAGCTGTGAGCTAGCTTGCACTAATGCGGCTTAGAGGGACCACTGCTCCCCACCTGTGGTTCACGTTGCTGAAGACCTGTCCTGCCCAACCCCCCAGGTCCCTGACAGGAGGGGAAGGGGTCGGTTGCAAAGTCTGGCATAGGAGGGGTGTGAGGGGAGGGCAGCTGAAGCATTGGCGGGAGACGCCTGTCAGGGGTGCAGGTAGGCATCCGTGCCTGGCCGGCACAAGGTCGCTTCACCTCGAGCGCTTGTGGCAATCCGGGAGGGAGAGAGGGAGGGCGCCCCCATCCAGGGGGAAAGTCACCCGGTTGGGGGTGGCGTGGACGGGCGGCCGTCAAGGGCCGGGAATCGAGGTCGCCCCGGATTGAGGGCGGGGGGGGGAGGCCTGAAGGAAGCCCCCGGGGTCAGGAGCTGGAGGAGCCGGGCCGAAGCCGGACGCCCCTCCGGGGCTGGGCTTCTATTGGGGGAGAGGGGGGTCCCCCGGGCAGCGGGGAGCATGTCTTCGGGCCCCGACCCTGGCTAGGGTGGCAGTGGGCCTTGCCTCTCCCCCGGACAGGCGCCTCTCTCTCTCTCCTTCCCCTCCGGCCCCCAGCCGGGCTCCGAGGTGGTCCCTCCTCCCTGATCAGGCTGCGAAAGCCGCCTGGAAGGCGCCGGCGACAGACGCACGAGATGCGGCCCGGGGGGAGGCGGCGAACTCCCGAAGCCCTCCTGCAAGGGGGGGGGGGGGCTTTGGGGCGACTCGACCCGCCCCCCCCCACCGGGGAAGCCGCCTTTGGGGAGAGCAGCCCGGAGCCCTTTCTCCTCCTCCTCCTCCTCCCCCGCAAGGGAGCCCTTGGGCCGCTGAGGATCGCACGCAGGGAGTGGGGCAGGGCAGATCTGGCTCCCCCACCCCCCTCCACCAGGGCTTCTGGCGAAGAGCGACTCCGGGCGGGCCCGGGAAGCCCCCGGCGGGGAGGCAGCCTGGCTCCTGGGCGGGAACCCAAGGGAAGTCCTCCGCAGCAGAGCCGACCCCCCCCCCCAACCAGGCCAGGCATAAGGCGGCCAGCCGTCCCCCAAACCACCGGGCTCCCAGGGCGAGTCGGCGTCAGGATCGCGCGCAGGCCGAGCGGGCCCGCTCTTTCTGGGGCGCAGAGATTCAGGAGGGCGTCCGCCTCCGTCCCTGTGCGGCAGCGGGAAAGAGCCGGAGTCTGGGCGCGCCTTCCAGACGAAGGGCCCTCCGTGGCCCCGGCTGGGGGCTTCCCCAGGGACTGGCAAAAGCGCCGCGTCCGACCCTGCCTGCCACGAAGACTGCTCGCCTGGGAGGCGCCTGGAAGACTCTGGTGCCCTTTGCGTCCCTGTGCGTGTCTGCTGAGGGGCCTCGGCGGAAGTGGGTGGCGCCACGAGGGCAAATCTTGAGCCGTCGACGGCAAGAACCTGCAGTGCGGGACATTCATTTATTTCACTGACCTTGTTCTTGGTCCGCCTTTCTCGCTGGGACTCCAGGCGGACTAGCGAGTCCCTACAAGCAGCGGGAAGGAACGTTAAGTAATGAGCGAGGCTTTGGGTTATAGAACCGGCCAGAAATCTCCAGACATCCAGTGCTGCGGAATTTCGGAGCGGGATCCAGTTCTCAGCGAGCGACACACAGCAGTACGGACCACCGTCGCCAAGAATTTATCCGAGTAACGTCGGAAAGCCGCTCGTCCCATCCTACCCTGCCGCCCGCGAAGAAAAGCCCTCTCGGACGATTCACTTTCACGCAGGAGAAAGGGGGCAAAGTCCCCGATCCCAGGGCAAGCAAGCCGCCAGCTGTTCGCCTTGCAAGTATCCCGCCGAAGATCTGTCCAGAAGACCACCGAAACACTCATTTCAAGAGTCTGCTCAGTCCAGAAGATTACAGCGGCCAAAGCGACGCCCTTTTTCGTGGCTAGCTCGACGGACTGGGGAATGGCTATTTGTTGTTTTTCCCCAACCTGGGATGATTATTTGGAAAACTCTTGGTCAGCTTTCCCACTGGGCTGGAGGCAGACAGACGGTGACAACGCCCTTCTCTCACACAGGCAGACATTGTAGACACGCGTCACACACAAACACACAGAGTGCCTATATATATTATATCACGTGGAAACAACGCACTGGAAGCGACCGATGAAGGGACGCGGCAGCATCGCGTGGAAGGCAAGGCCGGAAAAGCGGGGGCTGGAGAGACCCTTCACTTTTCACCTTTCGGAAGTCCCGCACCTGGAGCAGGGCGGCAACGCCCGGGTGGAGCTTCCTTCCTTCCGAGTCGGAGGGGAGTCCAGTAAGCAGCACCGCAGAGGCCAACCCGAGTTTCGGGGCTGGTCCCGGAGGTGCCCCTGCTCAGCCGGCTGGCCTCCAACCGGCCTGGCTGCAGACCCACTTTCCAACTGGCTTATACTGTGCCCGCTGGCGAAATCCAGTTGAAAGTGCATTGAAAGCGGATCATTGAGTGAGTGGGGATATAGTTGCTGCCCTGGTGTTGGATTTTGTATTTACCGCCATTTTTAGTGGGTTCTGTGGTTTTATTGTAATTAGTTATTAGCTGATTTTTTTTTGTATGTTACTGATTTTAATGCTGTGAGCCCCCTAGAGCCACTTTGTGCTGGCTAGGCGGGATATAAGCCCAAATAAATGAATGAATGAGTGTGACCACAACCTTAAGGCTGTAAGGGTGAAATGTTGGAAGAGCCCTCCCAAGCGACCCCCTCGCCCTTGTTTCATAAGCCAGCATTGCCTGCAGTCCGGACCCAGTGAAGCCCAAGGCAATGATGGTTTTTTCTCGTTTATTTTTTGGGCACTGTCCTGTGAGCCCCAGCCAGCCAGCCAGCCAGCCCGCGGAAGTTCCCCTGCTCCACCCCCCCCCCCCCATATTCTTGCAGGGCTTCCCCTCCTTGGGAAGGGGCTTTCTTTCGTAAGAGACCTTCCCGTTGAGGGGCGAGGAGGACTCCAGCAAACGCTCCACCTGGAGAAGTTAACCTGTCCCCGTTCTACCCCGAGTGGGATCTCAGCTGGCTGCGGGTCCTTCGCGTCTGTGGGGGATTCAAACACACCACAGCAGTGGCCAGAAACCAGGCGCCACTTGCGCCCAGAGGAACAGCGCGGAAACTCCGTTGCAAACGGGAAACGCCTCTTTCGTGATTTTTAACAATACTTAAGAACATAAGAGAAGCCAATGTTGGATCAGGCCAATGGCCCATCCAGTCCAACACTCTGTGTCACACAGTGGCCAAAAATACCAGGTGCCATCTGGAGGTCCCCAGGTGGGGCCACAAATGGAAATCAGAGGCTCGGTGCCTGTCCTTTTAAAGAAAGGGACACTTTTTTATTTAAAAGTCTTCTTTATTCGGTGCAAGCGGGGTCAGGACCCTTAACAGGACCCCCCCCCCCTCCATTTGAATCAGGCCGGGGTCTCACGCCAAGATAAATATATTAAACAAAGAGTCGTTTGGAAATCTTCCTCCACGAGCCACCAACGCTCGTCCTTTCAACATGCCGGAAACCACAAAATCTAATTAAAAACTAATAGAGGCTTCGCTTTGTCAATTCCCCCCTCCCTGATCTGACTGTAGAAACTGCTCTCCGCCTCACCTCCCCCCCCCAACGGAAGCCCGTTTATTTCAATTCCCTCCCCCTCCCCCCCCCCCAAAAAAATGCTGGCGGAGAGCTCTCCCCCGGCCGCCGGGGTCTCCGAGGCGCGGTGTCAGGCAGGCTGCGGCGCCCGTGTTGTTTCAGCAGCAGACGAGGGGTGAGAATCACGCACACAGGCCCGTCGGAGCAGCCGCGGGAGGAGCCAGCCTCGCCTGGCAGTTCAAATTCCTGAGCCGGAAAATTAAAAACAAATATTTAACTTTGCCGTTTTGGAACCCCGGGATGGGATGGAGCCGCCCGCTCAACTTTCAAGCCGCCTCGGAGACGGCGGCAGAAATGCCCCCTCCCGCAGAGAGGTACCCCGGGGGGCGGGGGCAGGGCAGGAAGACGGGGACGCGGGTTAGAAAGAGAATTCGGGGCGGGGGGTCGGTGTCCCCACGTGCAAAAGACACGCGAAGGGGCGCGGGACCTGGATCCTTTTGGGGAAGGGGAAAGGGGCTAAAAAGAGTCCGGGGATACAAACCACGGTGACACACACACCCCCGGTGACCCTTGGACGATTGTTCTCCCCGTGGGGAGCGACAGAAGGGCTTGAACGCGGCCGGGGGGCAGGGAAGGGGGCTGGCCTGCCACGAGGGCTTGGGCTGAGCCGGCCCGGAGGAGGCCAAGGCCTGCTGGGGCCTGCTTGAGACCGGCCGGCCGACGGAGGCGCCCTCCTTGCCTGTTCTGATCCATCTGGAAGAGCGCTGGTTCTCCCCGCCCAGAAGGGGAGCTGGCTGCCTCGACGCCCGCTGCCTGGGAGCCGCATCGACAGACTCCGCCGGCAGCTCCCGGCCCGAAGCCTTGGAAGGACATGCGCTCCTTCGCGCCGGGAAAAGATGGCTTTGTGCCCTGCCGGAGCAGAGGCATTGAAAAGCGAATGGGCAGGCCGGCGCTTCGGCCTCAAGACCGCGGGCCTCAGGCCCTTTGCTTCTTCCAGCCCCCGCTCGGATGAAACCGGGCCAGGGGAACCAGCCCGCTCCGGCTGCGGGGACGGACGGACTCTCTCGGTTCGGAAGGCGGCTTCGGCCTTTTCGTTCCACGTGGGTCTGGGCGAGAAGGCGCCGCCTCGCGTGGCCCGCCGCATGATGGTGCGGAGAGAGGATGCGATCCAGCCCCCCCCCCCCCCGCGAAGCCTCGTCGAGGACCGAGGGCCACGCCCATCCGGCCGCCCCCGCGAAACCCCGGCTGGCTTCCTCCGAAGCCAAGGCGTTTCAGGAGGCCCAGAGGCGGCCGGGCGGAGGAAACTGTGCAGGGGGAGCGACGGAACCCGCCCGGACTAGCCAGTGGCAACAAAAACGGGCTTTGAACCCCCCCCCCTCCAATCAGTCGCTGTTCCCGGGACCAGGTTCCCCTCCGCAACCGGGATCCTTATTCTTCCCGGGGAGAACTCCCCTCCCAACGGGGGGGGGGGCTGTCTTCCGGAGACCTGACCCTGGGAGGGCGCTCGGTTGGACCTGCAGGCCGCAGGAGGAGGGGGGGGGCTGGGAGAGCCCTTCCTCCACTCCTGGCCAGCCGGCCTCGGGGGGGCGCAGGGCGGCCCTTTGGGGCAGGGCGGGGGTCAAGCGCAGAAGCCGCAGCCAGACCAACCCGGTGCGCGGTGCACGAGCTTTCGGGGGGGGGGGCTTGGAAGCCCAACTCTCCGGGGCCGCTGCTGAGCAGGCCGGGGCTGAAGAAGGGGCCCAGAAGAATCTGGCCGCTGCCTCCGGATGGATGGATGGATGGATGAAGGGCGCCCAAGTGACGGCCGAGCGGGGGAGACGGGTGGCCACGGCCGGCTGCCGAGATAGAGACGTCCGTCAGTCAGAGGCCCGGCTGACCCTGGGCGCCCCGTCCCCGCGACGGTCGAAGCTCCCCGGCCGGAGAGAGGCAAGAGGGAATTAAAATGTCACCGCCGGTATTGAGCGGCGGCAGGGAAGGGGGAGCGGCCAAGCCCTTCCTAGGGTCAGTCGGAGCAGCAGCGCGCCCGGTCCGCCTCCTGCTTGGGAATAAGCAAGGGCGCCGCCTGCCTTGGCTGCCAACCGGGGCCGGCGAGCCCGGCCTGGCCGAAGCGACCCTGCGGAGGCCGTGGGGTGCCGCCGGGGCCAGCCAGCATAGCACCCCTTGGCTCGGGTCTCTCTCCAGGAGGCTGGCCGCGTCTCCAAAGCCGGCGCCTCTCCACCTCTCAGCTGTCCACGCGCTTGGCCTGCAGGAGGGCGCCGGTCCTGGCCGCCGGCTTCTCGCCAGGGAAGAGAGCGGACTCTCGAAGGGCTCTTCGCGCAGCCCCACCGGGGGGGGGGGGGGGGGAGAGGTCCCCGAGACCTTTCTGAGGCTGCCCGGTGGGTCGCGCCCTGAAAACGGGCCCCCACCCACAGCTTCCCCTCGACGGCCGGCGGTGGGGCACAGCCGCTCCTTGGCCACTGGGCTTCCGCCAAGCCAGTCTACCCGTGCTCGTCCTGGGAGGTGCTGATTTAGGCCTTCTTCGCCAGTTTTAGCCACCGGCCACGGCCTTCCAAGCCATGCCACCGTCGTCGTCGCCGCCCCCCCCCCCCCCCCCGGCTTCCAGACTCAGACACAGAAAGTAAAATCAGGCAAGGCGGAGCCTCTCCGGAGCTCCTGGAGCCCCCGTCTCTGGCGGCAGGGCGGAGAGACAGAAAGAGAGCACCCCAGCTTTCCCGGCGGCACCCCGGTTCTTCCATTTTCTCGGCAAAGACTCGTCCTTTGCAGCGGACCCTTCAAATCGCTGTGGCCGGGAGGAGAGCCTTCGGCAACCCACTCTCCATGCCCACCCCCTATCCTGTTGTTTGTGGAGACTCTAAATACCATAATATCGTAAAAAAGAAAAAAGATGGACCCGGAAGAGGCGGCATAGAAATATTCCAAACAAACAAACAAACAAATAACGGTGGGGGAAATAACAAAGCACACAATCTCCTGGAGGTAAATATCCCCTCTCCCATCCAGCATCCCCTCCAAATGATCTGGCTCCATCATTTTCAGCCGGGACTTCAAGCGCAAGCAGCAAAACCACGACGATTTCGGCATGGATTTGTGTGTGTTCCCCCCCCCCCCCCCCGGGGGCTTTGTAAAGTTCTTGGCCCCGGGACCGCCGGCCTCCTCCCGTCCTTCCCCCAAACGACCACCAGGGGGCAAGAGGCCTTAACGAAGGCCAGGCGAGGCCGCCTCCCCGGGTTCCTTCCTCCAGCAAAGGGGGGTTTCAAAGACGCGTCCTGCTTGCCAAGGTCGCCTTGCCCATTTGGAAACGATTCCGCCGCCCTCCCCCGGGGAAGCTTCCTATCACCTATGATACGAACCACCCTCTGTTTTCCTCGGGCACGGCGAGAGCCGGCACAAGCGCCACGGGGGAGGAAGCCAGGCGGGAAGCCGCACCGCAAAGACCGCCTGTTCTGCATCAGAGCAGAGCAGTCCTTATCCCACTTACCTCCGTGCGTTCTTGCGACGAGAGGGGCATCCCACCTTTCCCCGTGGACCCACCTGTGTTTGTTTTCCTCCCTCGCCGGAGGGTCGGTGCGGTGGGGAGCGTCCTGGGGACAGCGCTGCCGGGGCAGGCGTGGAAGGGCTGGGGGGACGCGGGAGCCTGCGAGGCTAGACGGCATCCAAACGAGACCACTCCAGGGAAACTTCTCCACAGACAAAAACAGCCGCGCCGCTGCGCCGCCGCCCCCCTGGCCCCGCCGCCCCTCGTTTCCTGTCTCCTCTCCTCTTTTCCCCCTCGACCTATTTGGGTTGGCGCTCGGCCGTCGCAGAAACCGAAAAGGGGGGGGGGGCAGGCAGAGAGAGAGCGCCAGCAGCACCTTCGCATCCGCCCCCAGCCAGACGGGCAGAAGTCGCCTCTTGCTCCTTGGCTGTTCAAATAAACTCTCCTTGGGCCGGCGGGGGCTGCGCGGCCCACTGAAGCGTGGCCAGCCTGGTGCGTTCCGCGGACAATGGCGCCAGGCCGGCGGAGTGCGAAAGGCCACTGGCCGCCGTCTGTCCCGGGGCCAGGAGAGGAAGTGCCCAAGAAGAGACCATTCTCCCCCGCAGTCGCCGCCCGCCTGGATGCGTACGAGATGCTTGCAACCAGCGCTGGCCTTCACGTTCACGTGGCATTTCTTCCAGGAGCTTGCTTGCGGAGGGACACCCGGCCACACCAGCGCCCCGGCTGGGAGACCCGCCCGGGGGGGGGCTCACTTGACCCCCCCCCCCGAGCTCTTTTGAAACGCCGTGAACTTGGGGGCTCCCCTCGGCGCAGCGCGGCCGACGGCAGGTGCCGGAGCTGGCCGGGCCCGGCCTTTTCTGCGTGCTCACAGAGCGTTAAAGCTCCGCCGGACAAAACGGCTCCGCCTGACCCCGACGACTCCCCCCCCCCCCCCGGCCTCGAGACAAAAGGCGGCTTCCACCACCCCACCCGGAAGGCAAAAAGAGCCGACCGGGGGGGGGGGAGTCACGATCAGGGCTGCGGCCCATCGCCTTGCCCAGAGAGGGCTTCGACTTGAGCCCGGGGGGGGGAGGAGGAGGAGGCCAGAAGGACCAGGGGGAAGCGACCCTGGGGTGGGGTGGGGTGGGGTGGGGTGGGGGGCGAGGCCGCTGCCCAACGCCTGCCTTCCCTCCCCAGCCTTTGAACTGGGCCAAGAAGCCAGCCTAGCGCCACACGGCCTTTCCTCGCTCTGGAGCGACAGGCGGCCTGGCTAAGGCCGCGACCAAAATGGCGCCAAAGTCTCCGGCCGTTTATGCGCCCGAGGCCTTGCCGCGCTCTGTTCGGCGGCGGCCCTCGCCAAAGCGGGAGGCTTTCTGGCCCGGGCTCGACAAGGTCCTCGACCAACTTTAGCTGTGCCTCCCCCCCCCCCCCCGGAAAGTGCAGACTAAGCTCAGGAAAAAGGGGGGCGAAATTCAAAGCAAGCCTCCAACCAGTTGGCTGGTGGGCTTCTTCAAGACTGCACTGCCAAAGGTCGCCAGGGCTAGTGCTTGTTTTTAAAAGGAAGGCCTACAAGTGACCTGACTTCCTTCTCCCATGGCGCCGACCGGGCTTCTCCTCTCTCGCCCGCTTGCCTGTTCCGCTAAGTAGGGATGCCAGCCTCCAGGTGGGACCGGGGAATCCCCCGCAATTACAACCCATCTGCAGACTACAGTGACTGAGACTTCCCCTGGAGAAAATGGCTGCTTTGGAGGGTGGACTCTCTGTGGCTTTGTAGCCTGCTGAGGTCTCTGTACTCCCCAGGCTCCACCCCCCACCCCCCCAAATCTCAAGGAGTTTCCCAGCCTGCATCCTTATTTGAATATTGTGAGCATCAACTGATCACCAACAGGCTTTGAATTTTAAAGATAACCAGGAAAACTCTGGAGGTTGGTGCTTGATTGTGTGTTTTGTGTGATAACAAAATGAACTTGTATGTACCATTTTCCCCATTATCAGCCATATATGGTAGGCCAATTACTCCATTTTGCAGAGTGGTTTTTTTAGTCTTTAAGGCGACCTAAAGCATTTTTAGCGTGACTTTTCACTATATTAGAGATATATGTATTGTCGATGTCTCTCTCCATTACATGAGGATGAGATATTGCGCTACTGGCATTGGCTTGGTATCATGGCAGAAAGGCACTTTAAAAACTGTTCTTTCTTTTATTTTTTTTAAAAGAAAAGATTGATACCCCACTTTTCTCCCTGACTGGACCCAAAGCAGCTTTCAGTCCAGCTGTGAGGTAGGCTTATCACCTGTACAGATATTTTTTACTCATTGAGTTTTGGGATTTGATAATGGGATACCTCTCTTTAGCTTTAAAAATATGAATGGTCATAGTCTATACTCACTGTGAAGCAAAATTCTGATTCTCTGAAGGCCTTCACCATAACTGGCATTGCATTGATTAAAACAGGAGAACTACAACCACCCAGGGGCTTCAAATGAAGTTTTGCCCTACTTAAATCATATGGAATTTTCCTGCATGCATCCTCGGAATGTAACTGAATCTCCACTGATTTTAGGGGCGGCGGGCGGGGGGGGGTTAGGCATAACCAAAGGCAGAATCTGTTTTACTGGCCTGATTATACGTTTAGGCCCAACAGTGTCAAACAGAGATTCACTGGAATAGCTGTGCTATTTTATTGTCAATATATTGATTTTCCTTCTTGGTCGTTTCCAGCTCTTAAGTGTTTCCTTGAATTCATACTTACACATTCAAGGACACGTGATTTAAGAAGAGGCATGGTCTGTGGACAAGTGAAACGGACGCCCGCTACCATCTTAAAACAGTCTCCATTTCATGTACCATAAAAACACTGCAGTCAGAGGAGGTGAGTTGGATATCACCACGTGACTATATGAACATTATTGCTGACTGGACCAATATATCTTCTGTAGGTAAATGGGAGTCACTGTTTGCTTACTTTACATCCGGCAAAACTAGGGTTGCCAAGTCTGGCTTAGAAAATACCTGGAGACTTTGGGGGTGGAGCCAGGAGAGGGCGTGGTTTGGGGAGGGGAGGGGCCTCAGCAGGGTACAGCGCCAGAGAGCCCACCCTTCAAAGCAGCCATTTTCTCCAGGGGAGCGGATCTCTGTCAGCTGGAGGTCAGTTGTAAAAGTGGGAGATCCCCAGGCCCCACCTGGGGGTTGGCAGCCCTAGGCAAAACTGCATGAGCAGTGTGCCCAGTGATATCCATGTAATGCTGTCCCTGGAGGACAAGGGGACCTTGGGCTCCCGCAGCTGGAAGGGGCAATTTGTGCTTCCTCTCAAGGTGCCTCAGCTCCTACCAACTCCTCTCAATTGCAAATCTTCACACCACCTCTGACGTGTTGCTGCTGATATTCTGGGCCATGATGATGATGCTTCCTAGGATGACCCCCGCCCCTGTTAAAGGGCATCACCACTTCCTGCCACACATAGTGCTGAACCGTGAGGGTCACCACCACTTCGGAGTTCAGGACAGTACACACCAGGGCTGGAAAGCCCATGTCAGGAAATCCACAGGCATCGCTGGCACTTGTAAGAGGAACATGGCCAGGAGGTACACCAGACTTCCCACCAGACCCAAGAGGAAGGCTGCGGTCCCCAGCTTGTCTGGGAAGTTCAGGCTTCAGAAGATGACCTGGCCCAAGGCCAGCAACAGCCCTCGTGGAGTTGGGTGCTCTGGCCCAGATTCAGCAAATCCGGAACCACCACTTGGCTCAGTTCTCCAGGGTCTGTAAAACGGAACTGTATCACCCAGTCTATGGATGAAACAGGAGAGTTCCTATTTAGCCTTCTGCTTCTTTCCCTCCCTTTTCTTCGGGCGGGAGCAGTGATGTAGTTTATATGCCCTCTGATTAATGTCTGAAGTTGTATCTTATTGATTTTAATTGTACTCTAAATTATTTATTATATGTTGTAATCCACTGTGAGCCCCACAATTGTGGGGAACAGCGGAACAGAAATAGAATAAATAAACAAACAAACAAACAAATATGAGCTGTAGCAGTTTCAAGCTATTTTTAATGTGCTGAAGGATAGTTATTTATTTATTTGTCTAATTAATTTTCTAGACCGCCCTCCCCTGTGGGAGAGGGCTCAGGGCGGTTTACATCAAAAAGCTTTACATAATTATAATTAAAAGTTTTTTTAAAAAATCATCAAATTCAACATAAATGCCAATAATATGGCGATGGAACTGCCAAAGTGTGCCAGTGACTGGGGGGGCGGGGGGAGGCAGGGGAAGTGGGTGCACCAGCCAGATGGAAAATCATCACTGTCCTCAACCAAATGCATGGCGGAATATACTCTGCCTTGCTTGCCCTGAGAAACTGCATTAAGTCCCACAGGGCACAGATTTCACTCAGAAGAAAGTTCCACTAGGTTGGGGCCAGAGCAGAAAATGCCCTGGCCCTGGTTGAGGACAGTTGGATGTCTCTCAGGCCGGGGACCACCAGCAAGTTCTTATCAGTGAAGCGTAATGCCCTTTGTGGGGTATACCAGGAGAGGCAGTCCTGAAGATACATGGGTCCCTGACCATTTAGGGCCTTAAAGGCTAATACCATAACCTTGAACCTGATTTGGTACTCCACCAGAAGCCAGTGCAGCTCACAGCACACAGGGTGGATATGTGCTGTACACGGAGTCCCCGTAATGACTTATGCTGCTGTGTTCTGGATCAATTGGAGTTTACTAGTCAGACACAAGGGTAGCCCTGAGTAGAGCGAGTTACAGTGATGCAGTCTGGAGGTGACTGTTGCATGGATTACAGTGGCTAGGTTGGGGGCAAGGCAGGTGGGGGCCCATTGCCTAACCTGGTGAAGCTGGAAAAATGCCATTTTGGCAACATTACCAATCTGGGCCTCCATTGACAAGGAGGCAACCAGAATCATGCCCAGGTTCCTGACTGTTGATGCCAGTGTCAAGGGCACACCACCGACAGCTGGGAGATGGCATCCCACCTCTGATCCCTCCCCTCCCCAGCCACAGAATCTCCGTCTCCGCTGGCTCTGCTTCAGCCCTCCCACCACAGTCTCCGACCCTTAGCCAGGTTTGCTGGGATGCTGTCAGACTGGCTGCCCATCAATAGATATAACTGGGTGTCATCAGGGTACTGGCGACAACTCAGCCCGAAACACCGCACCAGTTGGGCGAGGGGTTGCATGTAGGTGTTAAATAACGTCGGAGAGAGGATTGCCCCCTGAAGAACCCCACATACTAGTGAAACCCTCTCTGCTAGCGCCACCCTCTGTCCCTGACCCTGGAGAAATGAGGTAAGCCACTTAAAGGCTACCCACACATACTCCTACGTTGGCGACAGGACGGGTCAAAAGATCACGATCGACCATGTCAAATGTTGCTGTAAGATCAAGCAGCAGCAGCACTGGCCCACTTCGATCTAACTGTGCGCAGAGATTATCTGTAAGGGTGACCAAAGCTGTCTCTGTCCCATGGCCAGTATGGAAGCTGGACTGGAATGGGTCCAGTGCCAATGTGTCATTAGGAATTTCTGGAGCTCTTCTGCTGCTCTCTCACTTACCTTACCCAGAAACGAAAGTTTTAAGACTGGACGGTAATTGGAGGGATCTGTAGGATCCAAAACTGGTTTCTTCAAGAGCAGTACCACCACAGCCTCTCTCAATCCCTCCGGGTAAACCCCTGAGCCCAGGGATAGATTTATGATGTCTACTGAGGGGCCCATATTCTCTGACCACCAGCCTTCACTGGCCATGAGGGACACAGGTCTAAGAGGCATGTAGTGGGCATAACAGCACCCAGAATCCTGTCAGCATCAACCTGGGAGAATTGGCTGCAGTTGTAAAATACAGACTCCAATGGCAGCCAAGGGGCCTCCAGTTCACATACCATATCAATATTGGCTGGGAGGTCACGGTAGAGTGACAAGACTTTATCCACAAAAACACTTGCAAATGCCTCACAGCTTATGGCTGAATTCCTAACATTTTGAGTACTCTCAGTGAGAGAAGTTAGAGACCTGGTTACCCTAAACAGATGTGCTGGGCAAGAGCTAGCAGACGTGACGGAGGCCACATAACATGCCTTCTTAACGGCCTTTATCACCACCTCCTGGGATTTCATAAACATCCTGTAGGATGTTCTTGCAGCTTTGTCATGATTTCTTCACCAAACACGCTCTAGTTGTCTGAGTTCCCATTTCATCCCTCTGAGTTCCATGGTGTGCCAGGGGATAATTTACATTGGGAGCAAAGAGGACGTTGGGGAGCGATTTCATCAATGGCTTCAGAGAGACGAGAATTCCAGTCCCCTATCAGCTTATCTAATTAATCGCCAGAGGGCACTGGATCCCGCAGAGCATTCTGGAACCCACTTGGATCGATTAGTCTCTATGGGCGAGCATAAATCCACTCGCTGCCTGAGGGAGGGAGCAGAGACATTCAACCTAGCCTTCCGGGCAAAGTGATCTGACCATGGCACCTCAGCTTTGGCCACCAAATCCAGATCCATCCCCATGCCAAAGATCAAATCCTGCATGTGGCCTCCTTGGTGTGTGGGACCTAATACAACCTGGGAGAGCCCCAGTGCTGCCATGAAGAACACTAGGTTCAGTACCTTCTGAGAGGCGACAGCATTGGCATGGACGTTGAACTCCCTGAGAACAAGCAGTCTCGGGAACTCCAAAGCCCAGCCTGCTACCACCTTCAGCAGGCTTGATGGGCTGTTGGCCAGAGACAGCCAGCCAAGCTCTCCTCAGCATCCCGCACCAGGTCCACACCATCAGCGCCAGAGATCTTAGGAATGGGGAGTGCCCTGAAGGGGAAACCCTCTTGGATGAGTATCGCTACCTCCCCCCCCCCCACCCCGCCCCTCAGTTTGAGATTGATGAAGGACCGAGAAACCCAGGTGGGGAGTTCTTTTAAGGCAACTGTGTCACCCTCCTTCATCCACATCTTGCGCTGCAGTGTAGCTGGGTTGAGGCCTGCAGCACAATGTGCTGGCAGAGCTATGGACAAGGATATTATTGTTATTGTTATTAATTACATTTATAAACCACCCTCAGGGTGGTGTACATCATAGTAAACATAGTGAATAATTAAAACAGTCAATAAAAGTGGCAATAAAAATAAGCAAATAAAACAAAATACAATACAGCATACAGTACACAGTCAATGGCCCAGAAATCACTTCGCCCCCCCTTGGGATGGATCCCCGGAGGTAGATAAGACAGATAGAGGCCGTGGTCAGGAACCATTGCTGACCTCAACTGTAGGATTTGTGTTCTCAGCTGTTTGGATTCAAACCCATTTTCATTCATACTTGGAAAAACAAATTAAATGTGATTGTTAAATGTGTGTGTGTGTGTACGTATGTATAGTATTGGTTGTGAGAGATTCATGTCCCTGATTTGAACTACCCCAACTCATAAAAGCCATAGTTCCCTGAGGGAATTTTGCCATCAAGTCACAGCCGACTTATGGCAGCCCTGTAGGGTTCTCAAGGCAAGAGACGTTCAAAGGTGGTTTGCCATGGCCTGCCACTGTGTCAAGACCCTGGTCTTCCTTGGTGGTCTCCTATCCAAATATTAGCCAGGGCCCGCCCTGCTTAGCTTCTGAGATCTGATGAGATCGGGCTGGCCTGGACTATCCAGGTCAGGGCATGTTTCCTGTTTGCTACATGAAAAAGTCCTGTGAATCCACTGTCTGTATCCTAGCAAGGTATGTGGGCTTTTATAAGATGACACAGTTTGGTTTCAAACAATATCCCACCATACACCACAGTGGGAACTGCAGTTTATTTTTCAGATAACATATGAGGTGCACACTGAAACTGACAAAAGGGTCAGAATTCAAATAGGCCGGTGCCTGGAATCAGTGGTGGGCTAAGAGCACCGCACCCATTATGGAAATGGCTCCTGGATCCTACACGGGAATACTGGCCCAAGAGCAGCTTCAGAGGAGTATTTATTACATTTTCTGTTTATTTGAGTGTATCACCTCAGAGTTACCCAGTGCAGTGTGCATGCTCGAGACTCCCCATGTGTGGTGGCCAGAGACCACCAAGAAGAACCTGTGACTTCCTAAAACCAGCTGGGAGTCACCCTGGCTATAGCTCCAAGTGCCACGTTATGGACGCAAAGGTTTCCTGGAGAGATTCCAGCCCCACTCTTGGGCAGTGTTTTCACAGGGTTCAGGAAAGAGAAGAAGTCTAAATATTTGGGCAAATGAAAGTTGCTTTTCAAATGGAAAAAGTTCTATATTGAATTGTTTCAATTAAAATTCATGCAGGCAAAATCACTTTTACAGTGTGCTGATCCAGGCACAAAGAGGTCTTTTCATAGCTGATGGAAATTGTTCTACTATTTTTCTTCTGATTGCCAACTTATACAATAATAATGTGTGTTTTTTTCTGGAGGAGGCTTGTTTTCCCCTTTGAAAACACAGAAACCACCACTGAAGTCTTATGTTGTGTTAGCTGTATTTCTTAATCCCTTGTTCCCCATGAGTACAAAGTTGTTTAAAGATTTTCAGTAGTCTGGAAAACCCAGTCTTTCCTTGTGGGGTTGACTCACAAAACAGAATCAATAGCCTATGTAGATCAATTGAAATCAGATACTAATTTAAACTACCAGAAGTTTATAAACTTTCTGCCAAGCAGCTATCTTCAGTTTTAATATAATTCTTGTTCTAAAAGGGTTTGTCTTTCATCGTACTGACTGATTTTTCTGAGGGATATTTTCTACTGAATTTCTGTCAGACGAATGCATCCCCAAGTCTCTCCCATGACAAAAACATCAGGAAGGCTACGGGAGAAAGACATATAGGTAGCCAAAACCAAAAGGGAGTTTTATGGCACCTTAAAGACTAGCAAGTCAGTTGTGGGATAAGCTTTCATGGGTTAGAGGTTACTTCATCAGAGTGGGCTCTAGCTAGGGCTGTCAACCAGGCCTGTAGCCAGAAATGGGGGGGGGGCAACAAGGGGGCAGTTTAGCTGACAGTACGGGAGGGCCTGTGCTATGGAGGTGCAGCTGAACGAGAGAAGAGGCCAGGAATGAGCAGGGAGGCACCGGGGTATCTTTGGATGGCTGTAGATCCAGCTCTCCACAAGCCTCGTGGTATGAGGATCAGTCATTGCTTCTCCCCACCTCCCCCTTACCTGGCAGGGTCTTCTGCATTGTGTTGCCCATCACTGAAGCAGGCAGCAGCATCCTGAGCCCCCCACAGCCAGAGCCGCCTCCAGGTAGTTAGCTGAGGGTTTGGCGTCAAACCCTTCTCCCCGCCCAGGGGAGGCAGAGTCTACTGTGTATGTGGGGCAGATGGGGAGGTCCTTACAGTTGGAACAGGCACTCCGTGTCCTTGATCTGCCAGCAGGTGAACTCCTGAAACTTGAAGATTTGGGTGGGGAGGGAAAGAAGGAGCCATGCCCATCTGCTCTCCCTGGCATTCCTGTACAAGTTCTATTTAAGGTGAGGAACAGTTTGATGTGGTGGACCAAAAGAACCAACCTCATTCAGGGGAAGATGTTTTGGATCCTAAAGACAAGACAGAACGTCACGGATGCCAGCCTTTCGTGTTGGGGGGGCACCCTAGATGACAAGCTGATACAAGGCCTGTGGTTCCCAGCAGAGGCTCAGATGCCAATCAATCTTCTGGAATTGCACACCATTCAGTTAGCTGTTTGTCATTTTGGCTCTCACATATTCAACGACCACAGTCTCATCCGGACAAACAAGCCATTATCTACTTGAACAAGCAGGGGGGCTCCAAATCCTTGACACTTTACAAGGAAGCTCATGTTCTTCAGTGGGCAGAGAGGAATGTGACCTCCCTATGAGCAAAACGCATAAAGGGAATCGACAACATACAAGCAGCCTGGCTGAGCAGACAGCTTATTCAAGCCGGGGAATGGACCCTAGAGAAGGAAATCTTCCACCTGTTTGCATCTCACTAGTCAGCCAGTAGTAGATTTATTTGCCTCACCATCAAACCATCAGTGAAGAAGATTCTTCTACCATGAAGCAGAAGCAATGGATGCCCTGATGTTCTGATGGCCCCAGGGCCCGATGTACGCATTTCTTGCTCTACCCATAATACCCAAGGTTCAATGGAAGATACAACAACAAGAGGCAGAGATTCTGCTTGTGGCATCTTTTTGGCCCCATCGGCTGTGGTTTTCGGACCTGCAGCAGATGTCCATAGCTCCTCCTCTGTCTCTTTCCCCGTCTCCAGACATATCGCAACAGCGACCCATTTGGCACCTTCGTCCAGAGTGATTCCAACTGACTGCCTGGAAATTGAGAGGGACAAATTCCTTCGGTTAGCATACTCAAGGTGATAAACCCGATACTAGCATCTAGAAGATCTTCAACTACCAGGATATACAACACCACCTGAAAAGCCTTTCTGAGGTGGAAAGGTGTGAACCCCCCGAAACCACACATCAAATCCATTATAGAATTCCTACGAGATGAAACCAAAAGCAGCCTTAAAGCAGCCACCATACAACATCAGATGCCCGCATTATCCATGGTCCTTCCAAAGTTTCACAGAATGGAAATGTCCAAACACCCGCACATCAAGCACTTCCTCAGAGGCACAACCCTAAAAGATCCACCCGCTGTTCACAGGTTCCCTATGCGGAGACTGAATACTGTTCTTTCTGTGCTCACAAAACATCCTTTCGAACCTATCAAGGACATACCCTTGAAGTGGCTGAGAATGAAGGCCCTATTTCTGACAGCCTTGGTGAGGAGAGACTCAGTGGAAATACTGGAGGGCCAAGTAGGTCAGCTCCCATGTCTGTAGTTTCCAGCTCAAATACATAAGGGGGTGTTCCCAGACTTCATGCTGCTGAGATAGAGCAGACCCCAGACTGGAACTGGATGCGTCTGTCCAGAGCAGGGGTGGCCAACCTGTGGCTCGGGAGCCACATGCGGCTCTTTCACACATATTGTGCGGCTCCTGGCAGGGCGGCTGGGGAAGCAAAGGGGAGGCATGCTTTTTCTCTCTTTCTCCCTTCCTTCCTTCCTTCCCTCCTCCCTCCCATCTATTTGCTTTCCTGGTTTCTCTCTCTCTCTTTCTTTCCACTTCTTTAATTCTTTCTTTCCATCTCTCTCTTTTTCTCTCTCTCTCTCTCAATATCATTAGCAAACAAGTAATATCATTATCAATAACCGGTTTTCCTCGTTTGTTTTTATTTTTGGCAGTCCCATTTAACGTTAATAAAAAGCAAATTTGCATATTTTTAAAAATAAAAACGTGTGTGTGATATTTGTTCCTGTCTTGCGGCTCTCAGACATCTGACGTTTATTCTATGTGGCTCTTACGTTAAGCAAGGTTGGCCACCCCTGGTCCAGAGGATGACTGAATGCACAATGTTAGGATTCTATCAGATTGGAGGTTTGCTCAGGGCTGTTTTCAAGCAGGGGAAGGTGGCTTCACACCACAGAGACCAGGCCGTGGATCTGGGATAATTTTCTCCAGTAGATCTGTTAATGGACCAACAAGAGTGGCAAAATGTGCATGTGTAGGGGGATCGTCTGTAGTATCCTGCAAGACCTAGGAGATGGGACATCTGCTTCTTAGTTTGGGGCCAGGGAGTCCGGAGCATGGCTTCTACCTTCAATTGCAGTGGCTGTAGCCACACTATGCTCTAGGTATCACATCTCCATGAAGTCAGCTCTGCTCTTGTTTGGATTTATATGGCGTCCTGCTCGACATAAGGCAGTTGGGATCAGGCTCAAGTGTTGCAGGTGGTTGGCCCCCGTAGGACTATAACTAAGAATACTAGCCATGTACACCATGGAGAAGGCATGGTAAGGGTTGAGATTGCAATCCACAAGTTTCTAAAGCATGACAGCTGTGCCATGCAGTCCAAAAGGCATGGTCTGGAATTGGCAGAGGCCTTGGGTGGTAAAAGTGGTTTTCTTAGAGCTT
This sequence comes from Lepidodactylus listeri, assembly GCA_029233225.1. NCBI lineage: Eukaryota > Metazoa > Chordata > Lepidosauria > Squamata > Gekkonidae > Lepidodactylus > Lepidodactylus listeri. Next base: position 13,716,071 of record JARCFY010000012.1, read on the forward strand.
TGATCACGCAGCAGCACCTAACAGAACCCCTTGGTTATTTCCAATGTGGTGAAGTACCTGTGCTTCTTGGAACTGCTGTTCATAATATCCACACACATAGGAAATGCATTAAAGTGGGTGATCTTATTCAGCTCTCAAAAATCTACAAAAACATTTTGTTACAGTACAGCCTTAATCACCTGTGTGGAAAAAAGCCATCCTGAATAATTCTGTTTCGCAAAGCCTGAAGAAAGCCAGGAGTGTGGGAGCCTTCCTGACCTCATCAGGCAGGTCGTTCCACAGGGTGAGGGCCACAAACACATGAATGGGCAGTTGTGGAGTTTGCCCATTTACAGGGTAACACCTGTAGAAGACCCTGCTCAGATAAGCAAAGCTGTTGTTGCAGAGCATAAGGGGAGAGGTGGTACTGTTGATATGAGGGACAAAGGCCATGCCAAGACCTTGAATTGAGCCTGGTAACTGATGGCCAGCCAATATGCACACTCCACCTAGCTCCTGATAGTAACAGCTGCCCCTACTGGAGTCTTTGAGCTGACTGCAAGGGGAGATCTATTTAGAGTGCATTACAGTAGCATATAATGCTTCGAGAGCATGTCTTGTGCCTCTTCTTGATGGCAACCCATCCATGTGAGGGGCCTCCACGGTATGCACACTACTTTGCCTGGTAGAATTTCAAGCACATGTTGGAGGAGTTATATGTGTCTCAGCTGCCAGGAGGACATGTCAAAGAAAGACACTAAGATACTTTCAAAAAATGTTGACTACGATTGCAGGAGACAGCAAAAGCAGAATCTCAAAAAAGTTACAGCTTCCAAGCCCATTTTATACTTCGTGTAGATGGGGATACACATCTCACACCTAAACGTGACATTTTCCATTCCTGGCAGACTTTCTGCTAACTTTCTCAGTAGCTGGTTTACAGGCTACTTCAAGCCAGTTCTTTCTTGTATACTCACCACTGTGTTATCTCTTCAACTCAGTATGATCCTTTTTAGCATATGTGACCTTTTCATCCAGCCCTAATGGAGACTTCAGGAGGCTTAACGTGCCTGAAGTCAGACTAAGACAAATTTTCTTCCTGGTGTTCTTGCAACGAAGTTTGGAGTTGGGTTCTCTGAAAGTCAGACAGTCTTGATGTCAGGGCTTGCATCTTGGGAGGGATCTATGTTCAGGCTCTAGGGCAAATCTCCCTCCTATATGGAGTCCTCTGGTTCCACTTTCAAAAGGGGCAAATTTTAGTGAGTCCTCCTGAGGTACCTCCCTTACTGTGAAGGGGACAATACCTGAATATTGATTCTCTGGGTTGGATGAAGACTAGCACCCTTGAGGAGGAGTGACTGTAATGTTTGACTGAAGTGCTTGATGAAGCCACTGGTCTGGGGGTGATATATGGATGTTAGGAAGATCCTGTTAATTGCCATCAGGTGGCACAGTTGGTGCAGGAGTTTCTCATCCGTAAGGATGTCCTATGGGAGACCTGTCCGGGAAAAGAGTTGCAGCCCCTCCTGCTTCCTTACCACATATGGTGAGTGGTGTCAGCACCTCCTCCATCAAAAAGATGAGTGGTGGTACCTCTGTTGGTTTGGAGCAGATGGGGGAGGTCCCTACCTCTGGACAAGATGTCTATACAAAGGTCCCCTAGGAGCCAGTGTCTAGGTCCTCCATGTGTGGGGAAGCTCACATGTGCATATCGGACATGGGTATCCTTTTAGTTACAATTCCATGTCCTATTTCAAAACTGCAAAAAGTATGGCTATTTCTGAAGGGGCAACATGTAGATTCCAAAGCCACTAGGGGGTCTTTTTCTACATTTCTGTTGATTGTCTGCAACTACATCAGCTCACTCTCAGGCCCTTCCTCCCTGCAGCACTGCCATCCTGAGCAAGGAGGGCAGGCACAGCAGTGAATCTTTGCTGTGCTGGAAATGTCAGAAAACTGGCAAATCAAAAGTTTAGCCTAGAAGCTGTTAGCTTTCGAAGGAAATAACTTCATACAGTTTTCTGAGATCCTCTACAGGGTGGATAATATGGCAGAAGGACAGCATGATGATCATAGAAAGCATCCCTGTGAACAGAAATAAATGGTCCCCTCCTGTACTCTACTAGAGTAAATGAATTTTTATAGTTAGTCTTAAGAGGACAAAATGGAAAAGGAAGCCTCTGCCTCCAATGTAAGTCTGTTAATTTAGATCGGTCACCTCTTAATGTCTGTCATTCACGCACACAAGACAGGGTGGTGAAATAGTAGTTCAGGGATGGTTGGTTTCCATTCTTGTAATGGTGCGTGTGAGGGCAGGGTGGCAGGGCTGACATCCATTGGGCACAGGAAGCACAGTGACTAGGGCCCACAAAACTTTCAGGAGCCCTCAAAAATGTTGTGATTTCTTTTAAAATCAGAAGGGGGAAAAATGAACTTTTAGGGTCGAAGGAAAGGTTTAAATTTTTTTCTTGCATCAGGAAAAATGAAAGGTTAGGTCTCACCTCACAAAAATCTATTTCATTTTGCTAGAACAAAAGTAAAATAAAATGTTGCAGTATTTAAAGCTATAGTGAAAATAATTTTTAATATTGATATGACTGTGGTAGGAGGGGCCCATGAAGGCAAAAGGGCCTACAGAAGTCCACAGAAGTCATAATGCAATCCTGAGTGGTGGTGGTGATTCTACTCATCCTGGGCAAGGATACAGTGAAGGATGATCGCTACTGAGGTAAATTAATTCAGGGTTCGAATGTGTTTTTGAGGATGACCGCAACAGGAAAGTTCCTCTCATAATCTGACGCTTGGTTCACGTAGGGAAGGAATGGGGGACTTCCTGCACCATTTGTTTATGTTCATCATTTATAAAGAAATGATGTTTAAGCAGCTGGAACTTCTTTCGCAGAAGGGCCAGTTGTTTATTAAGGGGAAAAATTAGAATACATGTTCGCTGGAAAAGATGCAGGAAGTTGTTATGGTACTTTTTGTAACATTTCCGTAGTAATTATTGTTCTATAGTAATAAAAAAAATCTTAAAGATCTCTGCTTAAAAAAAGATTTGGGGTAGAAAGTCTGGGGAAAGCCTGTCCTCTGTCTGGGACCCACAAGAGTTGATCTCAGTCAGAGTAAACACTGATGACGCTGCATGTGCCAACAACAGTCTGACCAGCAAGGCAGATCCATCCATTAGGTTGTTTGTTTTGTATTTGTAGTAGCATGTGCAGATCAAATGGTTAACTGCACATAGATATTGCTTTCATGACATGACCTTATGTTCTACATACAAGAACAAGACTTAACAGTCTTCTTGACCAATAAACACATTTCTGATATGTCAGAGCTAAAACTACTTGCTGACGCAGAGCACATGGATGTGACAAACCAGAGATCCAGCCTCAGTTCTCCCCACATTTTTATTTTTACTTGAGAAGTGTTTGAATCTTTTGCCTCATGCTGCTCCCAAAGCTGCCGTTTGCCTTGCAGGAGAATATATGAAGTGAAAATGGTAAATATCCCTTTCCCCAAGCATAGTCTTATTTCTGGGGGAAGGGGAATGTTTAAATAGTCTAACGTTGCCTAGACATGTATGAGTCCATAGGATCCCATTATTATTGGGATGAAATAGTCTGTGTACGTCCAAGAGCATTGTTATTATGGCACCTTTAGATAAGACATCATGTGGCAGTGACTTTTGAAGCTGCGGTTTGTCTGTGTGGTTTTGGAGTTATTATTTCTCACATTCCTCCCAAGTGGGGAGGATTATGAGAAAAGATGAAGCTGATTTCTCTACAGAATCTTATCACGTCTCTTTGCTTTTGCTGGGGATTTTCTTGAGGCCTGCTGGAATAGTATTGACCCGAGGATCACTGCTTAGTAAGTGATTGTTTCTTAGGTTTTTCTGACACATAACCTTCTCAAGTTTGATATTTGTAGTGAGCCACAAACAAGATGTGTGGAGTTACTTGGGCAATGTTTGGGACCTAAAAAATTACCAGTCCCATGGAATAAGGAGGTACATAGTTGACTAATCTAATGAACATGTGAACATAGCTGACTAAAGGTGTGAAGACTCTCACTGGGTCCAGTAGCAAACAAAAACTTTTGGCCACTGCTGTAAGGTTGCATCCTTAAAAGGCACTGACTGTCACAGAAAAAGCCCAGCAGGAACTCATTAGCATAATAGGCCACACCCAACAGCAGAAACTCATTAGCATATTAGGCCACACCCCTGACAGCACAGCTTCCTCCCTGGATCAGCTTGACTTCCCCAGGCGCCCAGCGGCTTGCGAGGTGCCTGGGGAACCCAAGGGGGGGGGAGGCTTTAGGCAGGGCTAACTTGGAAGCCAGCTGGAACTCCATTCCTGTGCATTCCTGCCCCAAAATAGCCCTGATGTCAGGTATCTTCCTATATCCCCATTCTTCCAGTTGTCCTTTCCGCTCGAATCCTAGCTGGTTTGGCTCATGTCATGTTAGCCAGTGGTGAACACGAAGTTGCTTTTTCAGTAAACAACCTGTTCATCAACCCATTGGCAGATGTTTGGCTGGTTGTGTCGCTGTGTTTTTTCCTAACAGTGTGGAGTACAGCTCAGTTGGCTTTTCTTGCAGCCATGGCCACCATTCCCCCTGCTATGCCATTGGTGAGCTTTTAAAGTGCGTTTGGAAGAAAATGCCCAAAGCTGGGAAGGAGCTATGGAGGTTTAACTACATCAGACCTACTGAGACATTCCAATATGTGTGCAGCTGTTACCTATTTGTTGCATTCTTCCCTTGTACTTGCCCTTCCCTTGCAGGGATATCTCAGTTTACTAAAACATATGTTATTTTTTCAACTATGAAAATGTAATTTTTCCTAAAGTTAATGCATTTCTTGTGATTGCTGTGTGAAGCTTCTTCTCATGGGTGCCACCAGCCTCTTTCTTGTTTATTACATGTGAAGTCACTAGCAGTGATTTGGCAGAAAGGTATGTATGTACAATGTTATACAGATGTAGCTTACTTTCTGCACCTCAGTTCTCTTATTTCCCTCTGTTGGACACAGGCTGCAGAACACAGACATTTCAGGAACAAAAATGATATCTATTTTTTGTCCATATAAGTCAAAACATAGTGGCTCACCAAAATATAGTAGCTTGCTGAGCATCTTCTCTGTTGTAGGCTGTTCATATAACAAAACATTGTTTTACAAACGATACAATCTACCAGTAACAGACTTGGTAATATATTCAATAGAGTGCTCAGTTTGGCTACTAATTATCTAATTACTGTTTCTTTCTTACTTATGTGACACAAAGCCAGCTAACAATTAATATATTTAATCCATTGCTTGGAAAATATTTGCCTCTTCTGCGCTAACTGGGATTACATCTGGGATAGCACATGACATATCTATGTTTGTCAGCAGCAGTGGGCTTGCAAAAGTTTCTAAACTTTGGATTTCTCTTTTTAACTTGAAGCTTTGATATGTGTAACCCAAGTTCGCCTAACTGCCATCATATTTGCACTATGAATCTCTGATGGTCTTGCCATCCACCTGCTGTTTGGTGGTTTTATTTTTGTTATTTGGTTGCTAAAGTCCTTGGTGGTTGTCTACATTCCTGCTGTGCTATCCTGTGCTAGTTTGGGGGCAAAAATTAAAAAGTGATGGAGTCCAGACCCTGTATGAGCAATTAAACTCATTCTACATTAAGTGCATTTGACTGTGGGCCTAATCTTCAAGGCATGGCCTTGATGAGGCGGAACCAAGTATGTGCCATCAAAATTATGATCTGGATTCTCACAAATCATACTTGTATGGCCAAAATAAAATATTGTACATGTTTTCTAATGTTTCATTAAATGTCAAGGATTTGCAAATTCATATTGCACTAACTAATCCTTGGGTATAATGGCCACTACCTTGTTCTGGGAATACATCCCTGCATACGGTGTTTGAGCAAAAATATATATGCACCAGCACATATTGTTTGTTATTTTGAAGATCTGCAAGACAAAGGAACAGGTACCGATATTTTGTTTAAAAGCCCAAACAAAGCCTGAAGTGTCTGCTACAGTAACCATTACTGCCCGCACTGTGCTCTGCACTTAGACACGAGAAGCCAACTATGAACACTTTATCCTCGTATTCAATAATTCAGTAAACCCGGCCAGAGGATTTCTCACCGACTCTTTATTGCAATTCAGACCAACACGTTGCTCCTGAAAAGCCGTAGGTTTAATAAACACACAGGGCTTACCCTTGAGCTCAGCGCAGATCTCCAGTAAGTACTTTATGACAGATTTGCCACTTTTTTTTTATAAGAAATAGCAGAAATCCCAATTGTGGGAGCTGATACTTTTATCAAAGCTCCTCACCTCTAGGGTTTTATGTGCAACCTCTCAAACCCAGTCTTGGAAATTGGGGACTGAACACATCGGCACGCGGGATGAAAAGGAAGCTTCCTCGGAAAGAAGCTGATAATGGCATTCTGTTTAGTCCGTTTGTTTTGAGTAGAAGAAAGAAAAATAAACAGCTGCCCATTCTGTTTAAAAGTTTAATATTAGCTGTTTACGTTCCTCGTGGCCTCAATCATAGGCCAGTGGTTGTGGTGAAAAAATTACAAGTGTGCAGTAACAGTTCTCACAGCAACATGTTCAAGATTTGGTGCCATCAATTAAGGTTTTGGGGAAACCGGACATTCTGAACTGTGCTGTCTTAAATCAACATGCTAGTCTTGGCCACAGTGACTGAGAGTACCCAGTTGACATGGAAATTGTCTGGTGGCCACTATCATTGGGTACTGCTGAGATTGTTGAACCCACAGTTTTAGAATATTTTATGCTACTTTTTTAAAGAATGTGTACCTTAATGCTATAATTTTAGAGTTTTATTAACTGTAAGTTAAGAACTTGCTGGTTGTTTTAATAATGTATTTGCTCTTAGCTGTTTATTGTATTGGTATTGTCTTATTAGTTTCCTCAAGAATCAGATTGGCTAAGAATGTGGAATATAAAGGTTTAATAAATAGTATGTTGGTCTGTAGCTTTAAGAAAAGTTAGGAACAGAAGACTGGTATCCAGTGTTATGCAAAATACATTGTATGAAATACTTAGAAAACATGGTTGCACTTAACCTGTAACTGAAGGTTACTGAAGGTTCATCAGGGTGTCTTCTGGGCAGTCCCAGGCCGGGCAGGCCACAGGAGAAGTTTTCCAACAGCTTCTAGAACTTATTAAAGCTGAGGGCTTTCCATCCCTTCGCAGAGAGAAGAGCCAAGTCTTTCCTTGCCCAAATGGTCATATGGCAAGGGAAGGGGGGGAGCACCCTTCCTTGGTGGTCTCCCATCCCTGAACCAACCCTGCTCAGCCTGATAAGATTGGGCTACACATCCCCACACCCTATCTACTCCTATACTAACTCCTTACTGCCCTCCCCTAAGACATCAAAGTCTATGCTAGCATTAAGTGACATTGCACAGTCCGTTCTTCCCAATACATCTCCCTCCCTGGAGCTTTGCACTCCCACAGGTGCTGTGTACCCACCCACCATCCCTCTCAGGGAGAGCCTGCCTCACAGTCTGAGAACCACTGAAGGACTGCAGGCAAAGCCCTGGGCAGGCCAAGCCATTGAGCCAGGAAGGCAGTGGGAGCTTTGGGCTTTATGTTTCTGTAAGAATCCAGAAGACTCATTAGCTGTTTTGAGAAACTGGCTTCCCTTTCACACTGTTTTTGCCAGTGGATCTGGCTACCAGGGGGAGAATGTTCCTGTTTGCTCCTTCCTCAGGCTTCATATGTCCGTCCTAGAAACACTGACAGTGAGTTCATGCTTGAACATTTGACTGAGAGTTGGGTCAGGCACACCTGCGATCTCACTTCTGTCACATGTAACATATATTTTGGCCCTTAAGAATGTACAAAAATATGTTTGTTTATGAAAAACTGATTTTCTAAATATTTGGAGAAGGTGCGGCGGTGTTCACTATTACCACTGTGACAAACAGGAAAATGTTACAATACTTTTGGAAGTCCTGCAGTAAGCTGAGTGCTCCGGCTCTGAATGAAAGGCCCCAAATGCAGTCCTGACTCCTGAACAGATGTTTTCTCTAGGCTATACGAGTGTTGCATTTCAGGGTCTAACACAGTCTATACCTGTGCCGCGATAACTGCAAACTGCAGCATGAGACAAATAGCTGAGTGTGGATTTCTAGCCATAACTCAACTCCTCAGATAAAGACCAGACCTTCTGTTTTCTTTGATTGATTATTCTGCCTACTTGCATGCCAATAGGCTCTCTAAAGCTGGGCCATCACTCTAAGACTACAAATTAAGCCGTGTAAAATCTGTCCACCTGTATACAGACTACCAGTTCTAACCATCTATCAATGACGTGTGCCTGGTATATATATTAGAATTACATACATATGAATTAGAGGTTAAAATATCCCCCTACCCACTTCTTTCATGTCAAAATTCTTGTCTTTTTTTCAGGTTATGCCAGGAGCTGCAGGGCTAGAGTTGGGAACCTTTTCATCTGTACTCTGCTGTTGCATGTGGCAAGGCACCCAGAGGGCTAGAGAGGGCAGGGCCGGCCCCAGGTTTTTTTGCACACTAGGCGAAGCTACCTTGTGGCGCCCCCCTAGGTAAGGCTGCCTTGTAGCGCCCCCCCACAGAGCCGCCCTCTCCACTGCCAGAGACCCGCCCGCAAGGGACCCAGCCCCAGTGCCTGCCCGCCTGCCTGGGCTCACGAGTTGTCCATCCCCGCCAGCAGCCACCTGCACTAGCTGGCCACAGCGCCTACAAGTCTATCTGCATTGGCCCAAGGCTAAGTTTGGTTCTTAGCCTGAATGGAAAGCTGCATTCAGACATAACGGGAAATCATGGTTTGCATAAAGCACACTATCTCCTGGTCTGAGTCTCTCTCAGTCTCTCCGCTGCCCGGTTTGCCAGCTGCACCCCTAGGCGGCTGCCTAGTGGGCCTAGTGATAAAGAGAGGGTGGGGCCAGTGTTGTGTATCCCCAGACAGGAGCACGGTGTTGCTGAATCTAAGAAATGTTTGGGAAAACAGGCATTTGCACCATGGCAGCATGAAATTGGGGTGCGGGCGATGGAATAGAAACAGTTATGGTTCAAAACCGCCAGTGGCAGCTGCTGCCTCCCAAAGGTATAGGTACCAAGGTTGCTTTGCCCATGTGGAATTCCCATGGCCTGTTAGAGCTCAGGTCAGTTTGCTTCTTGGTTTGGGCAGCAAACATTTTATGGCTGCCTCATTCCTGCCTCCACAGTGCTCTGTTGCCGGCCTGTCTGTGAGTCTCCACTCAGGTCCCAGTCCTAGGAATTTGTGCTTCTGGCTTCCCCTGCATAGATTCACGCATGACAGAGTCCACGCAGCAGACATTATGACTGCTGTCAGATGCAGGGTTGCCAGCTCTGGGTTGGAAAATACCTGGAGACTTTGGGGGCGGATCTGGGAGAGGGTGGAGCTTGGGGAGGGGAGGGGCTTCAGCATGGCACAATGCCATAGAGTCTACTCTTCAAAACAGCTATTTTCTCCTTATAGCAGGCTCCTGACCAACACAGGGCTCTGGCCAAAACACTGCTTACTGTGGGCACGGAGAGGACCAGCAGGGTACATCAAACAGATTCCCTTTCTTAATCAAGTATCAGCTACCAGTTTATTGAGTGAAGTAACTGCTCGAGTTGTTCAGCTGTGGTTCTGATTTCCAGATGTTCTCATTGTTTCTCCCCAAATATTTGTTTCAATGGAGTGCACAACATGCTCTGGTATTTTTCCTACATAGAGATATTCTCCCTTTGGGAAGTAATGTGCATGCAGTCATTCATAAAGTGCAACATGCACTCATTTTGTCACAAGTATACAGATAGTTTCAGGTAGCGGCATTGATCTGAGTACAACAGTTAGATTCAAGTCCGGTAGCACCTTAAGAGACCAACAAGATTTTGGGGGCTATGAGCTTTCAAGAGTCAAAGGTATCTAACAAAGAGAGTTTTGACTCCCGAAAGCTTATACACCCCAAACCTTGTTGCTCTCTGAGATGCTAAGGGACTCGAATCTAGCAGGGATATGGATAGGCTAAAATGAGAAACGAATTTGCATCTTTGCCTACTACACATAATCCAGAGAAGGCATTAGCTAGAAGGGAAAGCCATTCCTGCTTCTTGTTTCTCTGCTCCTCACTCCTCTAGCATATGAAATGGTCCTTGGGGCACATACTTGAGCTCTTATCTTTTAGGTCTGTGCTTAAAGAACTGTCAAAAAAAAATTAAGATCTCATATTCTGAGATATATAGAACTGATAAAAAGCTTTCAAAATGCTGAGTCCTCATATAATTGTACTTTATGCCTTATTTTAATGTTGTATATGTGGCTGCTGTTTTCAGAGCAGCAGGAAGTTTAGCTTCTACGATGGAAGTTGTTCTGCGATATATCTCACCTGAGGCATTGTGAACCTCACTGAGTCACCTCTGTCTGTCTCTTGCTTGGAATGCAACTTAATTATTCAGTGACTTGCTTTGACTAACATGTCAACCCAGGGAATGTGCCTCTCTTGATGGTAAGAATTGTTTAACCTCTGAGGAACAGCAGATACTCTAACTCTTCTGTCACATAATCTACACTGATGAGAGGAAGATATCTGGCCATCCTATCTCCAGAGATCTTTGATCTCCACACAACACTTATCATTTCTTGCTGCAGTCATCTTCATTTAAGGTTGCCTTGATTAAAGCACAGTAGACTATGAGCTTGATGTCTCATCACAGAAGACACAGAGTGCTAGAGTCTACTCAAAAGCACTGTCATTTATTGATACTTAAAAAAAACTAGGGGTCTGGAAATCTTCAAAGTTGTATCTCATTGCATTGTGATATGGTTCAGCGTTACAATAGAAAGGCCACTATAGCTTTCTGTGATACTGTGTGTTCACCTCTTTCCCCCGTTGATTACCCGAATGATAAGCTACAGAAGTTATAAAAAAGTCTTCGATGCTCGTCCTACAGAGATTTGGATTTGCTGCAGTTCTTGGATAAAAACTACCTGCTGGATTCTAAAATGAGATCTATCCATTAAACCAGAATCTGACTACTGTTCCTCCCATGTCTTGGAAAACATCCACAACATGTGCTCCTGTGCTATTCCGGGGGGAAGGGAGGAATGTATACCTTTAATTTATCTTGGCTCCAGTCGTGAACGGGCAATTCTTGCTTATTTATTTGTAGTTCTGGAATATGCCTGGGGGGGGGGGGTGAGCTCAAGCACACATTTAAACACACTACTCTGCTTTCGAAATTGAACTATTCAGGGTTCCGCCTTTCAGGCTCCCCTCAGAAAACTGCCTTGTGCTCCCTCTGCTGTTTTGACTCGAGCAGTGAACTGACCATCTGCTCTGCCAGAGTTCAGCAGTGGAATGGATGTCAGATAAGATCTTTCAGCCAGTGTGGAGTTTGGGCTCTTAGGAAGAAATACGCACACATGCAGACTATAGTGTCTTCTCTTTGCACCAGTCTTAGAGCATTTTTCAAACGAAGCCCTTAAATGGGATGTAAAATGAGGAGGCAGAATTACCCTTACCTACAGGGGCTTTGCAAGACAAATCTAGACGAAAAATATTGAAATGTCAGGAACAAACACAGACACCCAATAAGTGCCATTCTGCCAGACTTAAGCATATGTTTAACTCTGCCTTCAAAATCAATGGGACCTCCTCTTGGGATTTGGCTCAGCAGCAGCTCTTGGGTATTTCTTGGAGAATTCTTGCCCATTGCTTGATTTCCTAATTTTAATGATATGTCAAAATACCCTTAAAAAAAGGAACTTGGAAGCAATATTACTAGCATATCTTTGTCTTAACTTTTCAGTTTTCTGGAATTTAAAATGGGTATGATTATGTAACAATGCTAGATAAACTTTTGACATAATATGAATGAGTGCAAGTCCTAACTGTCATTATTCATATAAACTTTTCTCACTATTGCAGCTGTTGAGGACACCTTGAGGTCAACATAATTAGTAAATTATAATGAACAGCAACGGCAAGCAATGGAATGCACGTACCTTACTTGTAAAACAACATATATATTGACAGGCTTATAATACTATATGCCTGTGTGTGAGAGTGAGAGTGAGAGAGAGAGAGAGAGTATAAAGTCCCATCTAGTTGCTTCCAGCTTTAAGCACCTTTCCTGGAGAAGTGGCATAGAAAATTTTGAAACATATAAATAATAAAATATTTTTAGGAGCATTAAGTATGCTAATTAACACAAAAAGGCAGCAACCTTCTTCATCCACAGAAGTGCATTACTGTGCTCCTGGAAATATACACATTTGCAAAACAATGAGAAAATTCACAGTTTATGTCTCTTTATCTTTCGGGTTGAGCTTTATACGAGTAGGACCTTATATAATAATGACATCCAGTATCTCAGGCCTGGAGGGAGTAGGGGGACAACTGGTGTGACACTGGTTCTCCAAGACATGTGATTTTAATTTTTTTTGTAGGGTTGTAATAACTAAACACTTTTGATCCAGTTGTTTGGAAGTGAATATCTTGAAAATTTAAAGAAATCACAAAATCCAACCCTGCATTGACCAATCACAGTATATACTCCATGCTCACGTGAAGTAAGACTTTCAAAGAACGGGGAGTTCACAGAACATCATGCGTTCAGTACAAGGCATTGTAAATGGTACATATTGTGTGTAATAAGGTGCAAAATAAATGTCTGAATGCAGAACAAATTGTTCGAATGGCAGTGTCTGAACTGTGTTTGGTGAAAACAACATGTTTTAACACAGAAATGGATAGATCACATATTTGCATGACCTCATTGCACAGCCTTTAGCAATATCAACATAACGTGATTTTTTTTTAAAAAAAAATTGACTTCTATCATTTGACCTTGAAAGATCCCCATGACAGTGTAATAATAATTCTGTGCCATCAGTTCTCAACTGACTCATGATGATCCCAGGACCATGAAGTTTTCAAGGCAAGAGATGAGCAGAAGTCATTTGTCGTTGCCTTTCTCTGCATAGCAATCCTGCTCCTCCTTGGTGGTCTCCCATTCAAGTACCAACATGGTCAACGAAATCAAGATTACACAATACTATTTGGCTGTTGTCATTCCTTTGTGAAACTGAACATTTCCGACTTGCAAGGTATCAGAATTAAAAACGACAAAAGCATACATTTTACCATGCACTCCTCAACAGAGCTAACAACTTTCTAAGCTCATTGCTTTCAATAGATTTAGAAGTCCCCCTCGAGGGTTTCACTAGAATCTGACCAAGGTGGCCACAAATGTTTTGCTGCCTAGATGAACTTGTGCCCCCTTCACATGTTTAGTTATATGCTGAACTGATGGGATGTTAATTTCTCATTTTTGTTTGTAATTTCTGTCACTTCTTCTGTTGACAGCTATGTCTATTCTCTGAACAACCAATGGACATGAAATGACCCTGGAAGACCTGTGGAGAGGAGACTGGTGGAGAGAACTTCCCAGGCTGCTAAACTTCCTCTGTGTGCTTTCTCTAAAAGAGAGGGGTGTATGTGTGTGTGTGTGAGAGAGAGAGAGAGAGAGAAGCAGGCCTCTTGGGCATGTTGGCACCACAGGCAACTGCCTATTTTCCTTCTGTAACAAGCCTAGCCTTGACCTGACACGTCTTTGGTTAGAAGTATCTAAGAAGAAATTGCTTGTTTTGCTTAATGAGTGGTGCTTTATTTCCATGTCAGATGAGGCACTTGCAGTGCTGTGACATTGTCTGTCATCCTTGCTTAACTGACCACTGTAGGGGACGCGTCTGCCTGCACAGCCCATCCAGGCTGTTTGCATATTGTAGCTGAAAGCAGAAGCTTGCCTGTGGAATGTCTCATGGCCTGCACAGTAGATAGCATGGAGGAATGGGTTTAAATCACACACATATTCACTGTTTTAAATTGCTAAGATTGTGAGGTGAGAGAGGAGTCGCCTCAGGAGGAAAACAGTGAGCCCAGGTTCTGAAACAAGGATTTGATTCTCTAGTTAATATAAGGCTCCCTGTCATCTACCTTCTCGTTCCTTCTGTTTGCTAAGAATATGGATTGAATTTGCAGTGGGGGTATGACGGTAGAATGAAGAAGATTTGAGTGGCATTGGAACAAATTAATTTCTAAGAAAGATAGTTGCCATCAGGCCCATAGAGAGAAATTCTGAATCCAGATGGGAAGGGATGATCAAATTCTTAGCGTCCAGGCAGCCTCCCACAGTGCATGGATTCCTACTCGCATTTCTTTCCCCCTACAGAAATCTGAAGGCTGATATCTGAGTGTCAAAGAATCACTTGTAGGAGCTCTTCCTTGCAAGAAAAAAAACATCTAAAGGATGGTTCAAATGCTCCTTGGGCATGTGGTGCCCCCCACTTCCAGTGTAATTGCTTCTAGCAACATCTGCCTCGTGGTGAATTGGTCATCGGAAGCAGCTGCCATTTGCAGAATTGCCACAGCAGTGGTGGGCAAAAGCGCCCAATTCTATAATTGGCTGCCACCACACATAACTGGCTCATTGTAACCTGGAACGTGCCATGCACCTCAATTTAGAGTCGCCACAAGATACCCAAGAATTGTGTGGAAAATGTGAGCCCGTTGGTGCAGCTGCAATCTAGGAACATATCTTGAAATCAGCTTCTGACACAACCATAGCACTGACAGTGCTAAAATAATGTTTCTATAAAATACCTATTAAAAGTAGGATGAGCGTTATAACAAACAAGGCATTTTATCAATTTTACAACTGAAAATGTCTATTTCTATGAATGTTTTACAATACTTCATCATTGCTGACAGCATTAGATCAAAAAAATAATTTCACAACCTCCAAATTCCAAAGAGATATAATAGCAGAGTTTCCTAGCCAATTTGTAAGACCAGAATTTAATATAAACTTAATATTCAGCTAGGTTTCTTTGACAGCTGGCTCTATTTTAGGATGCATTGGTTAGATTCATTTCCTCAAACTTCAAAGTGAACTTCATTTGATTCCTCTCACACTGTTCCAGAAGCTATGAAGTGCATGGGGTAACCCTTCAGTCGCTGATCTTTTGCAGGCTAAAACACCCCACATAATTGTGAGGATAAAGTGGTATCACTCACTGAGCTCCTTGGAGAAAGTGTGGAACATAAATATGGTTCTTTTTAATTAATTAACACGTTGACTTGCTTTTGTGAAATGATTCTGCACCAGTGTTCATAAAGTTGGCCCCTGCAGATCAATACCCAGTTTCTTTCTTAGCAGCGAGAGGCTTTATACTGCATTTAATATGGGTCACAAAAGTCATCTTTGGAGGTCCTCTCCCTTCTTTATCTGAAGTGTGGTGGGTGGTTACAAGAGAATATGTGTGTAATAACACCAAGATTATGGAACTCCCTACCAAGAAAGGTCCATTTCTCCCATAGGCGTCAACTATGGGGGGGCTCAAGGGCTCGAGCCACCCCCAAAATTTCCCAGGGGGGGGACCGAGCCCCCCCCCCGAGAAAACAGAGTGCCCGCCGCCGTGAGTCCCTGGGCCCTTCCTAGGGCCACTGTGCTGCCATCTCTCTCTCCCCCCCCCGCCGGCCTGGCTGCCTCCGTCCCTCCCTCCCTCAGTCCGTCCAGGGGCCAGCTAAGCAAATGCCCAGCTGGCCCCTGGACGGATGGTGGGAGGGACGGAAGCAGGAGTGGCCAGGCGGGGGGGGGGGAGGCAGCGGCAGCGGGGACACGAGCCCCCCCCCCGGGGAATTTAAAACTTGACACCCCTGATTTCTCCTCCTATTACACTTTGGGATATGGTTGTATTCTTTAAGAGGGCATCTGAAAGTTAGCTAGAATCTGCTTCTTTTATATTCACTTAACAATAGTGTTTTCTTATTTTGTGGGGCATTTCTTAGTTGTTTGGTGGCACTATCTTAAACTTCATAGAAACCACCCTGCCAATCAAGTTCAGATAGAAGGTAAGACATAAATCCTTTTAATAAATTCATAATAAATAAAAGGAGATTTGGATCTCATGGGTTCAAACAGGTTTACCATCTAGACTTATTTATGTGGAAGATTTCCAAATGGATAATCAAATAAATAAATGAGTTTTATTATATAAAGTAAATAAATAAAGACATTATTATGCAATTAGATAATGGCACCAATAAATTATTAAACAAATAAAACAATTACATTGAGTTATGTAAATATTTACCCCAGGGGAAATAACTGAAGTGAATAAGTGCTTGTGAGTAATCTGGATAACAACCTTTTGGAGATTTCTGATATCCACTGGATGAACTGACACGCATTAGTCTTTGCAGCTAAACAAGTGGAAATTTAGTATGCTGTAACTCAAATTGTTATTCATTCATCCCCCCCTCCCCAAATCATGGCACATTACCTTATTTCCTCCACTCCTAAAAAGATAGAAAGAGAATTGTACAAGAAAAGGAAAAAGAATCTTTCCCGAACATTTTACCGCATACCCAGAAGTAATTCCTCATTTATTTCAGTGGGATCTACTTCCTTGCTGTGCAGTCCTACAAACACTTTCCTGGGAGTAAGCCCCCTTGGACAGAAATGAGTAAGACTCTGAGTAGACCACCTGAAGATGGCACTGTTAGTTTGTCAATTCAGTCTTCAGTAGGGCCTTCAAAGACAAAGACAGCAACAGCGTCCAATTGCCAAGCTGGGCAAGGAGCGTTCCTTACATCAGTCTACAGATGTGGTCTCTGAGCCAGGAAGTGATGGGACAGTGGAGTGACGGCAGAGCCTCCCTTCCATTCCTGGCCTGCCTGGGTCTTTTCAAGCAGGCCTCTCCATTCAGAGGAGATTTTTCCATGGCAGGCCGATCAGACGGATTAAAGAGCAATTAAACCCAATAAATTATCTGCCTAAAACATTTTTTCAAAGTGTCCACTGTGCTGAAGCAAAGTCGCTGTCGCTTCATTTCCCCTGTGAAGGGGGATCAAGGCAGATCAAATGCCCAGAGACCTACTGACCCGCTCCTCCTTCTCCTTAACCCTGGGCTCCCAGCAGCCAGCAGAAAGCTACTCTGTTTCACCCACCCGTGCACACCCCCTGGTCAAATTAAACCAACCTTCTCCTCAGGAAGGGATTTGGGCTTTAGAAAACACAGAGGATGCCTTTAAAGTGGGGAAATGCTTGCTCCACCCCTCGCACCCCCTATGGCCCAACCCAATAATGCAAAGTAGCAAAGAGAGCAACAAAACAGGGGCCCCCCCTGCACATACACACTTCCCCTGTTTTCTTTAGCATTAAATTGTATGTGCTTCTTTTTTATGTCTGTCCACGACTCCCACCCCCTCTCCCACATTTCCAGCTCTTTATCCCACTGTTAATAAAACAGAGCTAGACTGAAATTTAAAACAGCAGTAGGCCGAGTTATCATGTAACAGTTCTAGACCTTTTTTTTTTTTGCAGTGATGGAGGTCCGCCAAATAATCTACACTGTGCATTAGTAATGCTGGAGAAATGTATTTTAATAATGCACCTATTGTCAAATAACAACAACATAAATATCATTTTAAAAATAAGGATCACATTAAAAGGGATTTTATACTGCAATGGAAAGGCATCAGTTTTTTGTTTTGTTTTTTGTCTAAGATCCAAATGCCTCCCCCCCTCTACACTGCAATGCACAATTTACTGGATCTTTCCTACACACACTGGGATAAAGGGGAGTTCTGCCAAAAGGAGTGTGCTCGGATTGTATAGTGCAGCTACTTGGAATGGCACAATATCTAGGACCTGCCCTGCTTGGAGCCAGGTGAATATTTCAATATCCATTCAGATTTAAAATTGGAATTTGCGTTTGCTGTAGCTGTGCCCTTTTAATGTGCGTTTCCCAAGAGAATGTCTAATAAATGAGTTTCCTGGCAGGAATGTTTGTGGAAAGATTAAATTTTAAGCAAATGTCACAAAATATTAACTGAGAAGTCATTTTTTAAAATTGTAAAACTGACTCCGGGAATCTGTACAGCTGGAACAGACAGGAATATTATGTGACCTATGAATCCAATCAGCACTGACCAACACAGCTCAGATTTTGAAATCACATAATAGAAGTCAAACCCTGTTATTAAAAAGAGGCCCTCGTATCTGAATCAATTGCGTGGCCTGCCTGCACCCCCCCCCCCTGTCAGCATAACCCTATGAAAGCAGCACTCTTGTTTACTCAAAGTCATTACTCGCATGCTGTGAAAGCTCCTCGAGCTATTTGCATAAAGAAGATGCTGTGGCAACTGTGCCAGTTTTTGCACGACAGTGTAAAGGAAAGGATTTTTACCGCGGAGGAACTGTAACTTCTACTGGAAAAATCAGAGCAACATCACGTTTGAATTGTAGGAGAGAATGGAGGGGGAATAAAAAGCCATAAAAGCATTTTGTGCAACAGAGGTGAGTAACAAATTGTTAAAACTGCACCAACCCACTTCTGAAATACTACTCCATGTTGTGTGTTCACCCCGTGGGATGAAGCAACAACTGAAAAATGACCTATGAGGACATTTTTAACTTTTGTTTGCAGTAAATTTTGTGTTGGGAGCTATGAGAAAATTTACAGACTAAGCTATGACAGCCTTAGTTCAGTTAATAGGAGCCCCTCCCTCCTTCACATGCACAAGAGACATGGTTCCCTTCAGTCAGTATGCATGCACCTACCACGTTTGCTGGAATCTCCTGCCTGCTTTTAGCAGAAACCTAGCCCCTGGCTGGAACCACTGGGTAAGACACTATGCTAGACAGAACTTACTAGAGAATCTTTATTTGAATTATCAAGAACTATGCACCTCCCCAGTTTTTGTAACAAAAAATGCCCTCTTTATATGGCAACTTAGACTTAGCATGCAGCTGTAAGAATGCCTCTGCATGGACGGAATATATATCTATATCTAAGCCCGCAGGAAACCTGCAAGGACTTGCAGGGGTCACTTCACTTGCCCCTGTATCTCCTTCCCCACACTGTGTCCTCTTTGTCTTCTCCTGGCAGCCTCCCAACCTCTCTCATTTCCCTGCTTCCTTTCCTCCTTCCTACTCACCATCTGACCCCCGTCTTCAGCTTTATTATTTATTTACTTCTCTTATAGCCCCCCCTTGTCTCCCCACTGGGGACCCCAAGCAGCTTATACCATTTCCCCGCCCTTTATTTTATCCTCACAATAACTCTGTGTGGTAAGTTAGGCTGAGAGAAAGTTGCTTGCCCAAGGTTACACAGCAAACTTCCATGGCAGAGTGTTTCAGATGGTAGCTGTGCTGGTGTACAGGAGAACAGCTAGATTTGAGTCCAGTAGCACCTTAAAGACCAACAATACCCTGAAAATCTTGTTGGTCTCTAAGGGGCTACTGGAGTCGAATATGGCAGAGTGGGGATTTGAATCTGGATCTACAAGAGCTTAGTCTGACACTCTAACCACTGCACCACACTGGCTCTCAGATTTCCCTCCTTCCCTCCCCCTGGCAATCCCTCATGATGAAAAGTCTGACCATGATGGAAAAGTTATGTGGTAGCAAGTTGCTCAGGTGAGTTGTGTGGTAGCCACTGCCAAATCACACAAGCTGTGCAGAGATAATGTTGGGCCCAGGCAAGTTGTGTGACATTGTGTCATCTGGTAGTCACCACAGCACCTGAATGAATCATGCAAATTGGATGGTTGCAGGCTGCCCAGTCGTTGCTGCTGGGCTTTGCCCCAATGAGTTCTCCCTTCAGGGCAGGAGAGAGGCAATCAGGAATGGATTGGGAGGTCAGAATAGCCTTAGAAAGCACCCTCCCCCTGCCTTTTACTGACAGAAACCAAGATTTGAAGACTGGCAATATTGTTGTGGTTGCTTAGCAACCCCCCAGTGGCTACTGAGGTCTCCTTTCTTAAAGGTATAGCAACTACTTCTATTATTTGGTGTGGTTAACTCCTCTAAGTTTTTTGTGGTTTTTTTAAGATGATGATGAAGAAGAGTTAGATTTATACCCTGCTCTTACTTGGAGTCTCAGAGTGGCTTACAATCACCTTCCTTTCCTCTCCACACAACAGACACCCTGTGAGGTAGGTGGGACTGAGAGAGATCTGAGAGAACTGCTCTTGAGAGAACAGCTCTGAGAGAACTGTGACTGACCCAAGGTCACCCAGCTGGCTTCATGTGGAGGAGTGGGGACTCAAACTCAGTTCTCCAGATTAGAGTCTGTTGCTCTTAACCACTAGACCAAACTGGCCCTCTTTCAGACTTTTCTTCAAATCTGGGGCATTTCTCAGGTTTGCAGAAAGTTTTGTCTTGTCTGTTCATGACTTTGGTCTCTGGATTTAAATAGCCACACATGGGGACATACTAAGAATTAGATATATTGATAGAGTTTGGAATGGGAAATGTTTTTATCCCTTTGTTTGGAGTTTGGAATGGGAAATGTTTTTATCTTCTGAACCCTATTAAAGAAGTATCTGTACCTTCTTGAAGACACAGGTGTACAGTGCCATCCTAAACAAAGTTGTACCAATGTAAGCCCATTGAGATCAGTGGGCTTAGAAGGGTGTAAATCTGCTTAGTTATTTATTTATTAAATTTATTTATTTATTGCATTTCTATCCCGCCTTTCCAGCGAACTGGCTCAAGGCGGCTCACAACATAAACATAAACACCGAAGTGGTTTACAATTTAAAATCATAAATACACAACATTAAAAAACGACTACTGCCGTAGTCATTAAAATGCCGTACTGGCGGCATCTACATGCTCCTGGAGAGTAGCGGCAACAGAAGGTTTGGCCTGTGGAACTAGGGCGATGTTGTCCTGCCATCTCCCCGGTGTCGGCTCCTATTCGAAAGCCTGGCGGAAGAGCTCCGTCTTGCAGGCCCTGCGGAACTGTAACAAATCCCGCAGGGCCCTGATGTTGTCCGGGAGCTCATTCCACCAGTATGGGGCCGCCACCGAGAAAGCCCTAGCCCTGGTACAGGCCAGCCACGCTTAGGATGGCAGTGTCGGTCTTCAGAATGGGGCTAGCAAGTTCTTTCTCCACAGAGGTACCTAAGTATTTCTCAGACTCACTTTTACAAAGGATGATTTCCATTTTTACTATATGTTCAAATGCTCATGAGCAAAATCATCCAAAGTAACCCGCAGTTTAAACTGAGACTCATTCATACTCTTCCCCGCCACAAATATGCTACACAACCCATTTAGAGCCAAAAGGTGCCATTGACCCAACAAGGCAAATCACAAACCCAGGTTTGCAAATCTCACCCTTACAATCTCAAGAGGCTTGCCCTTCAAGGAAATAAGAAGAACCAATGATCTGGCACTTAATACCAAATATTTTGGAACACACATAGACACCGGAAGAGGAGGCATTGCACTCTGTTTCCCTTGCCACTCTCCAAAATCTTCCCGGAGCTGACACTAGAAAGGGTTACTCAAAAACTGCCCTTCAGAGTTTGTGCAGCCCAGGATGTTAAACTTTCCGTAAACACCAACATTATTATACCAAGCAGGCTTTATTGAAGTCTGTAATATTAAAGAATAACTATTTGCCCAAACAGCTTGGGGCATTCATCTGTGCAGATGTTTTGCCAAGGACAGACGCACCTGTTGAAATTATGGAAGGCAGGAGATCGATAAGGGGTGCTGCTCGAAACAACCATTCACATGCTGGAGATCCCTTAGGACTGCCTGAGCCAGAGGAATGTAGAAATTACATTCCATGGAGCTATTTGCCCCTGTTGTTTGTTGGAGCCAAGGTACAGACCAATGGGATTTTTGAGCAGGCACCCCAAAGTTGCAAGGGGCACAATCCAGGAAGTTCTCTCATACAACTCCCATTGAAATGAACGGGAAAGGCCCTGCTCTGTCCATTGCAACAGGTCCTATGAGGATAACTGGATGAATTGTACTGTTATAATGGGACAATACGTTTCACATCATTGAACTGCTTTTCTGTGGGAAGCAGCAGCTTGCAGAAGAATATTAACAATTGTGAATGCCGTTGTGGGGTAGTAGTTAAGAGTGTTGGACTAGGATCTGGGAGACCCTGGTTTGAATCCCCACTCTGCCGTGGGAGCTGGCTGGGGGACCTTGCACCAGTCATATACTCTCAGCCTAGCCTACCTCACAGGGTTGTTGTGAGGATAAAGTAGAGGATAGGAGAATGAGACAATCCGTTTTGGGTCCCCATTGGGGAGAAAGACAGTGTTGGAAGAGAAGGCCTAGATGGTGTCCCAAGCCTCAGCCTCCAAAGGCGGGGGGGTTTGCAAACAATTCAGTGAGATAGACAGGCAAACTGTGGGTTTTCTTCCTGTTTACTCTCCTGTCACTGTCCTTCCTTCCTTCCTTCCTTCCTTCCTTCCTTCCTTCCTTCCTTCCTTCCTTCCTTCCTTCTTTCCTTCCCTCCCTCCCTCCCTCCCTCCCTCCCTCCCTCCCTCCCTCCCTCTCACGCTCTCCTCACATACATCCACGATTGTGGCTAGATGCCTCTCTGCATCCGGACCCATCCAAGATAGTTTAGGTTAGTTGTGTCTCTATCTCTTAAGCTTCACTATCTAGAATGTAGTTCCTAAATAAAAGGACTATTACCAGTCTTGAAGCTGAAAAGTGGCTCTGTGTAACTTTGTAACTCTGCTAGCACCCTGAGAACAAAGGGCTTCTATTGTATGCAGCCTAGCGCACACTGCTAAGTATGAGACAGGATCCTGGACTAACTAACCAGTTACTCCCAACAGACAGGGTATAAATGAAATAAATAAATCCAGAGCACTGCATAGAATACCATTAAGAGAGCAGTGATTTCTTATTAGATTGGCCAATGAAACCGTGTGCTAAATTGTTTACTTCATTCATGATTATTATAATACCTTTGATCTATGTGATATAAAAGTTAATTGAAAGTGGAAATGAGAATGACAATATTTTTGTTTCTGTCTCATTCGAATGAGGCTTATCAGTTCCTCAGTTCCTCCAGCTTTTATTAGCACCATTAAGAGCCATTAATATTCAAAATTATGTACATAAGCTTATGAATCACACAAAATTCTTCATCAAACTGGATAACAATTTTTTTAGATCTTTCCAGCCTGAGGAATATCTTTGTGCTAAACAAAAACTTACATCTGCATTATGAATCCATAATAAATGCCTAATAAAAGATTCTGCTTCACTGAGTTTCTGATTTATAGTTGTTCAGTGTGGCTTCAAGATCTTGGTTAAATGATGTATCCAAGAGAATGAAGTGACAGCAGCGGGAGAACTGTAAGTGAGAGAAGAGCTGTCGCTGTCATCTGTAACTGGCATGTCTGTATTTGTCGCACAGAATCCGGATTCTTGAGCATAGTCAAAGAATTTCAGTTTTCAGTTTTGAAGAGAATTCAGGTTTCCAGTTCCCCTAGTTGTGAAGGCAACTTGGGAAATTAATGGGCGGAAATCTCGTGGGGCTCTCAGAACAATCTGTATCCAGGATTTCTATGCCACCCTGAAATGCCTCTGGTCATTTCCACAGCTCAGGCCCTGTCACTCTGCCTTCAGTATTTCACCTGATCCTGGACTGTTTTCCTTGCCCCTTAGTCACACACACACACACGACAAAATAATTCTAGCAGTATGCTCCATCCTAGCCTTAAAATATAACTGCTCGGTGGTATAGCTTCACTCAGAATCCCTTTATGCCCCAACATAACAAAAATGCCAGCAGGAAATGTTGCACGAGGGTAGCAATAACCTTGGCCTGGTGGGAAGCTATTGTCAGCATAACCCTTGGCCCTAGTTCACCTGGCTTCAAGCACTTCTCAGCTCTCTCTGCTCTTGGCATGGAGAAATGCCATACAGAAAGATGACTCTAAATGCAATTGCCCTGGGTTTCGAAACCAAACAATGACTGTGCAGGAAGGCTGGCTTACAATCACATCTCCATCTCCCTGTGCTTGTCTAGAGCCAGTTTGGTGTAGTGGTTAAGTGCGCGGACTCTAATCTGGGAGAGCCGGGTTTGATTCCCCACTCCTCCACTTTCACCTGGCTGGATGACCTTGGGCAAGCCATAGCTCTGTACCAGCTGTTCTCTCAAGGACAGCTTGGGAAAGAGCTCTCTCAGCCCCTCCTACCTCACAGGGTGTCTGTTGTGGGGAGGGGAAGGGAAAAGGAGTTTGTAAGCCGCTCTGAGACTCCAAGTGAGTAAAGGGCGGGATATAAATCCAACTTCTTCTTCTTCTTCTTCTGTGTGTGCCTGATCTTACACTGGTAAGTGGAGAAAAATGGGCAAAGTTGAGGATATGGTAGCAGAGGACTAGACCTTAGCAGAAATCTTATGGCTGCTATGGACCACTTCCCCCCCCCCCCCCAAAAAAAATAAAGTAACATTACACCTGGAAAAAAGGTGGTATAAATTAAGCTGTCCATTTAAATCCATGGAGAGCCCCAAACGATCACTCTACCCATCAAAAACAGAGGTTGGATACCAATTAGTTCTGCATCCAAATATGATGTATAACAAAGTTTGGGTACCTCACTCAGGCAACATAGAGCTCATATTCCAAGATCCAACACACAGCTCCATCACTGACCCCATGTCAGCAAATGAAGAGGTTCTGTGCCAGAACAACAAACAGACAAAAGCCAAAGAGAACAAAGACATGAATGACTCTTCTCAGAAACTTTGCAGGGACCTTGCTGCAAAATCACAGACTCAAACATTTGCCATGAACCTCAGCTCTGCAACTGATAAGACAAGGCTTTCCATGCAAGTAAGCTAGAGAGAGAAGAAAGCCAGGCCTCAGAGCACTTCTGCCACCCATTCCTTATGAAACACTCAAGAAAAGAAAAGGGTCAGCAGAGCACGCACTCGGCTACAAAGTGTCTTCCATTGTCTCTTGCCTGCAGTGCGGGCAAACTTCCCTTGATTCAACAAATGGTGGCAGTGTATCCCACAGAAAGGGAGACAGATTCAGTATGCACTGGGCAGAAAGGAGGCTCCTGTTTACTGTATCTGCAGATCCCGATAAGGTCTCAGCATGTGCAGGTGAAAGCAAGACGGAGCTCAGCTGCCTTGCGGTGACATTCCTTCATTGCCACAGCTGGCCATTCTTCTTTACAGGTCCCGAAGACACGAAGAGCAGAACAAAGGAAAGGTTCCAAACCAGCACCCTCCTAAAATGGGTAAATATTGTTGGAACTGCTATATCCCTAGCAGCAGCACATGTAGCCATCACAGACTGCAATGTAAGATTGAGACACACTGAAGAGAAATACGCTTCTGACTTCTGTTCATTCAACACCCCCTCATGGGTCCCCTACTGTTGGCTGCTACCCACTATTCCATCTAATTTCCTTGAATCTCTTGCTTACTCACAGGCAGTCTGACATTATTTGACATAAGCAGATCAAAAGATGTCCTGCAACCCCAGTGCCAGTGTTCCCTCTAAGCTGAGTTAGTGTGAGCTAGCTCATAGTTTTTTTAGCCTCCAGCTCACACCTTTTTTCCTTACCTCAGGAAGGATGGCTCCAGAGCAAACTAATTTATGCAGTAGCCAAATCACTCACTCATAACTTTAATGCCAGTAACTCACAAAGTAGAATTTTTGCTCCCAAGACTCCACAGCTTAGAGGGAGCATTGCCCAGTACCATGCATTTCTCAAGCAGGGCTCAAAGTGCTGCAAAGCTTTGGACTTCTCTCTGTTCCCTTGGTGAAATATCTGGTGCATGCAATGGTTGCCTGTTGCCTTGACTACTGCAACTTTCTCTATTTGTTCTATTGTTGCACCAGTGTCCCTTTACTTCTATCCAGCACTCTGCTGCCAAAGTAATATACCTCTCTTGTCATTCTAACCATCTAATGCCCCTTCTTAAAACTGTACACTGGCTTCCTGTTTGTTCCTGGATCTAGGGCAATCTCTGTTAATCTCTGCAGTCATACCTTAAAATCCCTGCTTCGGGTGCCCTTGTCATCTGAAGCTATATGGGTGGCAACCTGAGAACGTGCCTTCCTGGTTGTGGCACCAGACTTATGGAATTCTGGCCTCAGGAAGATTCATCTATCCACCTTGATTATGGCTTTTCCACCAGGGGTAACTTAAGACTCTACTGTTTCACCCGGTGTTCCCTTACTGACCCTCGTTTGCTGTTAACTGGCTTTTTATATGTGTGCTGCTTTTAAAAGTTGATTTAAAAATATTGATTGTTTGCTGCCCTGAGGGCCGTAATTGGGTAGGACGGTGGCATACAAATGTTTTAAATGAATAAAATACAGATCTCCCCGTTTGTGGTCTTTGCTTTTCTAGCTCCACCACTCTTGGCCGGCTGAAGTTCTCCCGCTTCCTCGAATCACTCTGTTCTTTCTTCCCCAGTGCCTTTTATGCTGGGAGCTTCGCCAAGAACACTTCTATGATGTCATCTCCCTCTCCTCCTTTAAATTTGGCCTCAGAAAACCCACTCCTCCCATGAACCAAAGCCGATGTATCTTGAACATTTCCCCCTCATCATTCCCTTTCCACTCAACACACACCCATCTCCCTTTCCTTCGTTGGTTCCTTCATGTTACATTTGAGATTTATTGATATATTGATTCAAAACATTTCCTGGTCACCTTTACACCCAATTCAAGTCCCCAAGGTGGCAATAATTAAAGCAAAACATGAAAACATTTGTGACTTTTAAATTGTATTTATTTATTTATTTTATTCCATTTATAGCTCGCCGTCCCTGAAATTGGCTCGGAGAATAAATATGCCATTAAAAACCTTCTGAACACAATATATAATTGCTCAAGTCCATAAAAACAGTAAAATCGATAAAGACCATTTCTGTACTAAACCAAGATGGCACAAAATTCATACGGGGTCTATACAGAATGACTGAGAAGGGAAGAAGGGGGGAAGTGTGGGGGGAGGGAAGGAGGGGGGAGGCCAGACTGTAGCTATAGCCTATTGGCTAGGGGCCCAGTCCTGCCCTCAGCTCTCCTGGAAGAGTATTCCATCAAGCTGGGGCCAGGACCAAAAAGGCCCTGGCCCTGGTTGAGGACAGCCAGACACTCTTTGGGCTGGGGACCACCAGCAGATTTGGAGCACTTGAGCATAACACTCTAAGGGGGAGATACTAGGACAGGTGGTCCCGGAGGTATGCTGGTCCCTGACCGTTAAGGGCTTTGAAGGGCAGTGCCAGAACCTTGAACTTGTTCTGGTCCTCAGTCTGGAGCCAGTGCAGCTGATACAGCACATATGCACTCTAAAGAGTGTTCCTGTCATCACCCTTGCAGTTGCATCCTGGACCAGCTGCATTTTCCAGATCAACCTCAAGGGAAGCCCTATGTACAGTGAGCATTTAAAAAGCATTTAAGATGCCAATAGATGTATAAATATTTAAAACAATTAAATGAAATATAATATTAACACACAATGTAAACAGAGAAACACACAAACAGCAAGGAAGGTTAATAAGAATTAGTGAGGGAACACCCAACGAAACAAAAAAAGACCTCACCTACTGGTGAAAGACAATGAGAGCTGGCTTGCTGGCTAAGTGGGGTATAAGTCGAAATAAATAAATAAATAAATAAATGATGGAGGCAGACAGATGAATTGCCCTGGGGAGGGAGTTCCAAAGTTTTGGTGCCACAACCGTGAAGGCCCTTTCTCAGGATGCCATCTGACTAGGCTGAGACAGTGGGGACATCCAAAGCAGAGCCTTTGAAGATGACTGGAATTGGTGGGTAGGTTCATAAGGGAGCAGGTAGTCCTAGATTGTAAGCTCCTTGGGCCAGGGACCTCTTATGCTGTGGCACTATCTAAATAACAATAATAAAAATGTGCTGGGACCTATATCTTCCCAGAATCCCTGAGTGTTTCTAGACTGTATGTCAGATAGTAAGGTAACAGGAACATTTCTGGTAACCGTCTTAATGTTGATGGAAGTCCTGGCTGGATGGGAAGGAGCGGGATGTGCACAATGGAAAGGAAGACTGGGGGAATGAATGGATCACAAATTACCTGACAAAGGCCCTCGGTCCATTTGTGACTATGACGGGCTATCTGACTGCTCTATCTTGGATATGTTTGGCTCTTCCCAGCCCTTTCCCCATGGAATCCAGGACAATAGCTTGCAGTATACTTAACTTGATATATAGGAATATCAGGGATAATAGATCAAGCTGTGCACAAGCAGTCGGTTAATAAGATGCCACCCCCTTCTTGTGACAAGCCAGCTTCCTTGAAATGGAGTTGGTTTTTACAGACATCTGGTGAGAGGATGCCCCTGGGAACACACAGGAAGAATGACTTGGCATCTTTCCCATTGTTAAACTTACTAGGGCCAGAATCTGTGGCAAAATGAACTATGCAAAACAAAAATGCATAGAAAGCTGTTTGCAGGTGTGGTAAAACTGCCATTCAAGTAATTACAGGTATGAGAAATGCAGGCAAGAGATACAAAACAATGTAACGTTATGTGACCTGTGCAGTGACTTCCACTGCCAAAGTTGCAAAGGACTCTCACGTTGCCTGTACCTGCTTTTTATTGGATTAATTTGAAGGAAAACCACTAATCTCATTTTCTATCATTGAAACAGCGGGCGCTTAGGGCAAGAGGAATCCTGAAATGGCACGCCCGCTAGGCATGGCTGGCATTTGTACACGACTCTTATTTTGCACAGAATGACACTGGCAAAATCTGAGAGCAAACAGTGCCTACATCTAATGTCAGTAATTCCCTTGAACCATCTAAATGCACATATTTAGGAAAGTAATATCCTCCCCCACGGAGCATGTTCTCTCTCTGCCTCCCACCCTTTCCCTCGCACACAAACACACCTAAATATCAAAGACAATATGATCGCTGCACTTTGAAGGAGAAAAGGATGCTAGGTTGGAGTAACAGAAGTGTCAAAGAGAATCTACAGAATGCCAGCTAAATACGTCACACAGTAAATGTCACTCAGCACCCGGGGAGCCTGTAGTTCTCTCAGGGGCTTGCTTTTGACACCACTGAATTTCATATCGCAGGACTGGAAATGTGAGAAATCAGGACATTATGAGTTTGAGGAAGAACAGTGAAGTGTCTGGAGCTTTGGGGATCCAGAATGTTCCCAAGACACATTCAGGTAGAAGCAGCAGATTGCAGGCAGCACCCAGGAGGAAAGGAAGACGGTGCCTTGCTCAAATGTTTTTACTAGCCTGCCTGCCAACACAGCCTGATGTAGACATGTATGCATGCTCAGATATGCCCTGGCGTGAAATATTCTTCACCCACATCAACAGCCAGAGATCCAGGGGTAACACATGTAGTTTCCAGATCCTCACATAGGCCTTGCTGCCTTCTCCTGATTTTTCTGACTTCAGCGGCCACCAGCCACTGTTATTTATTTGTGTTGACATTTGTGTTCTGCTTTTTGGCCTACTGGGGCACCCCAAATACTAAAACCTATGGAAGACATAATAATACAGAATGGCAATTGCATTTCAAACATTCCTTAAACAGAAAGAGTGAACCAATCAACTAATGAACCCGGTAAGCCACTTAACTGATATTTAAATTAACGGTGGCATAGTAGAGTGTTTGACTAGGGTGGGGGAGTCCTGGATTCAAGACATCTCAGACTCACTGGATCATTGCAAAGAGAAAAAATGGGGGGTGGCGACAGAACCGGGAAAGCTCATTGGAGGAAGGAGACTGGGAGAAAAATGTAATAAATAATCTCGGAAAGTCCAGTAGAAGGGGAAGACTTTTACTGAGTGCTGCGGTGGGCTCCCATCAGGAAGGAGATTGCAAAAGGATGCAGCCTCCAAAAGGTGACTTTCCTAGACAAGGTCCATCCCTCCATATTCTCTCTAGCCTCAGTATGACATGTAGCCCATGTATTCCTAATCCTTTGAGCCAACCTTCTCCCCTTCTCCTTCCTCTAACTCCATCTTTATAATGTTCTTGTTGGTTGTGGGGTTCTCCATACATTCTGCTTCTCATAAGGTGCCTCTTTATGGCTTATTCAGTGGTGTGCTACAGAGGACAAGATGGACATATGAAGTTGCCATGTACAAAGTCAGAACACTGGTCTGTCTAGTTCAGTATTAGTGATGACCTTAGAAGGTCTCAGCCAAATGGAGATCTTTCCCAGCTCTCTGCTACCCCTTCTCTCTTACCTGCAGATGCCAGAGACTGAACTTTCTGCAGGCCAACTGTGTGCTCCACATTTGGTTGAGTGACAGCCCGTTCTGTTTAGGCAGCTTTCCTTTTTATCTTTCAGTCCTCGAAGGCAGGTACGCCCTAACCTCTGACTCCCGACTGATTTCTCAGGTGATAAACAATTCTGGTCCATGTTATCTGTCGGAGTAAAAGATGTTGCTGTGTTCTCAGATGGAGAAAGAGTTTAAACATTTCCCAGTCATTCTAGCAGTAAAGAAACCCCATAGAAAACCCCTGGAGGAGAGGCTGCAAAGGTTAAAAAGAAATGTGAGGACCCTGCATTGTTATTGGCGTAGCCTTCAGTGGGAGTTATTGCTCTGGAAAATACACATCTGGGGTGAGAAGCCAAATGGTGTAGATTCATTCAGCTAAACTCTTGTGTTTGTTTGTTTTTGTTCTTTTCTAACTTTAGTCCTTTCTTAGATCACATTTTAAAATAACATCTAGTTTGTTTTAGGTCCCTTTGGCCCTTAAAGGATGCTAAACTAAAATGGGTGTTCTGAACACATTCTGAGTATGTTGTTGGGACCGCCTTGTGTGGCAAAACCCCATGTTACCTTCACTAGATGGAAATGACTTTTCCCTGTCTACGCTCCCCCTGAAACTATATAAGTGCCCTTACTGAAAACTTGCCCCAAGAAGACTGTTAAATGTTAAAAGCTTCTCGACTGCCTGATAATTTATGTCCCCCTGTAAAAAGGAACTTGGGGCTTTTTCTTATGGTCTGTCTCTTCTTCTCCCATGTGCCTTCAGTGGAGTTTCTAGAGGAGGTGTGTGTCGGGATAAAAACAGAGCAGGAATAACTCTTAGGAAGCACAAAGTTTCAATTCCACACCCCTCCAAAGAGACCTAAGTGTTGGGTATAACAAGTTTAAAACACTCCAGTATTTACAGGGTTAATGTTGTTTGTATTAGTCAACAGGAAGTCACATGTTTGTTTGTAACCAATCTGTTTATACAATAGAATGCCCGGGCAACTTTGTAAGAACCTTCACTCTCCGATTGGAAAACCATGTATCAGGCATTTAACATTATTATGGTTTCTCCTTCCTGCCTTTTGTCTTGCTTGGAGAAGGAGACGCCATTCCAGTTTTATCTCTCTAGCTGTAAGGATGTAGGAATCTAGTTCTGTTTGTTACTTTGTATCCCGTTTACCTTTTCCCATGTTAGGTTTATAGTAAACTTTTACCTTTTAATTACACACGGACTCAGTCTCTCAGTCTGCACTCTGCTGACGCACATCAATTTTACTCTGCTTAAATATATTCTTACCAAGAATAACCAACAGTAAGTCAAGTCTTTAGTCCATATTTCAAGATCTGTCCGACAGCTGTCATTTCCAAACACTTTTGGAGTGAGAATATTTCAGAGTGATCCAGAATTGCAGTCCTCCGTGTTTGTGAAAATTGAATTAATTATGCAAATCAGTTACAGTCCTCGGGCTTCCAGTTTCTCCTAAATTCCTCCTGAGTTGCTCCAGACTGGCCTTTGAGATACCGCTCAGCTCCAAGAGCCTATGAATCTGTATCCCGGAAGCAACGATTATAAGTGAAATGTGGACTGGGCTCAAAATCGATGGGAGTTTTGGAATGGGCCTGAATGAATTCAAACTCGATGGCCCCGTCCTCCTGGAGGACTTACCACATCGATGCGTCTGCAGTGATTGGGGGGGGGGGGGGGCGGAGGCCGGTTCTGCAGTCCAGACCGTGTTGGAGACGGTGCCTACCTCCGGAAGGAGGCACACTGGACTTCCCTTTATTGGCTGAACAAGGTGTCAGGGGGACTTCTGCTGATGGAGAGAGAAACAAAGGAAGACGGATGGGTCTAGGTCCCCCTTCGTCTTTTGCCCAGATCTGCCGCTTCCTACTTCACTGGCCATCTGTCAAGTGGTTCAGAGTTGTGGACAAGAGGGCGGCCCGCACCACAGCGCCAGGGGCCCTCGGCTTAGCGGCTCGGCCTCCTGTGGGGCACAGGCAGATCTCCCCTTCAGCCTCTTCCCCTAGGTTGACTGACCCCCTACTCTGGGTGACTCCCCCGCCCTCAAGCGCCCGCGGGCGAGCAGCAGCAGGTCTCCCAGGGGCGCCCCAGGTGGCGAGGAGGCGCCAGTGGCTGAAGGGAACTGCGGGTGCTTCCGGAGAGTAACTGGCTGGCAGGTTGGCGGCCTAGGTCGGCTGGGCAGCTGCTGCTGGAGGGGACGGGGACCGGCCTGCTGGACCATCCCGAGGTTGAGTGATGCGTGTGGCCTGGTGGATGCGTGTGGATTCGCGTGGCCTGTTGTTTTTGCGGATCGCGCGGTTTTGTTCTGGGCGTTTCCTGGAGGCCTGAGCCGCCTCCAGAGTTCAGGTCTGGACGTCTTTAAAATAAAGAGACGAGCCTCTCAGCGACCCGGGGACAAACCGGTGGGACAATCGCTCCACCCGCATATTGACAGTGCAAGAAGCCTCGTTCTAAGGGAGGCGTTGATCAGTGGCTGGACCGTCGCTTCGCAGATGAACAATAACCGGGGGGGCGAGGGCGCTAAGCAAAAGGGGGGGGGGGTGTCGAAACTGACTCCGGCCCTCTGGGGTGAGGGTGCCCGGCCTGAAAGGAAAGGACAAGCCACCCTGCCCGGCTTAGCTCACGCTTGCCGTTAGGAGGTTAAAAAAAGGAAAGCTCATTGGAGCCCCGATCCTAGGCACGCTCACTTGGAAGGAAGCTCCTCTGATCTCAGTGGGGCTCGCTTACTCCCAAGAAAGGGTGTATAATGGCCACTGAGCCTTCTCTCTCTCTCTCTCTCTGGTTCGCTGGCACAGGCGCGCACCCCGCCTCATTGCGAGTTTCCTAGGGAAGATTGCAGGCGCTGCCGCGAGGTCTCCGATTCTCCCGACCCCCTGAATGCCGCCTCGCGTGCTTTTTAAAGACTGGGCTTCTCCTCTGGCCTTTCCTGTCACCTCCTCCCCGGCTCCGGGTTTGATCCCTTCTCGCTCCAGATTTTCCGACGCTTGTCCCTAATTTCGAGGAAGGTGGGGGCCTTTAATCCGCTCTCTGACCCCCTGACCTCCCCGTAAGGAGCTTTTCCCCTTCATGTCCCGGGCCTTTTGAAAGCCTCCTATACAACGAGGGATCCTTTCTAACCAGGAAATGCCTTTTCCAAAAACAATAACGGGGGGGGGGGGCGGGAGGAAGGAGCCGACGAGGTTCCCTGCTCCCAGCTTCGAAATGCGGCGAAGTTTGTTTGTTTAGACGCTTTTCCTGAACGTCAGAGAACTTGAAAGGCTTCCATGTAGACAGATGGAGGGCTGGCCTGGGGTGCGCTGGGGGGGGGGGGAGTGTGGGGGGGGGAGCGCTGCATTGACAGCCACGAAGTGAAGCGCCCCAGACAGACAAGATAAATACTTCCTGAAGAACCTCGAGGACAAAGATGGACAGAAGAACCGCCTTCTCTGCCTAGAGATGCACAGTGACACGGAGTTATGGGCGGCGGCCCTTGCCCTGGAACCTCCGAGGCGCTGGATGCGAGGTCCTCAAGGCAATAACTGATCCGGCCGAATCTCGCGTTCGAGGTCTGGGAACGAAGGAAGAGCGCGGTAAACACTGCCGGAAAAGGAAGGAAGAACGCGGGCTGTTGCCCCTGCAGCCCGCTGACTCTCGAGGAGGCCTGCGGGAGACCCAGGGGAGCCGCACGGACGCTTCAAGCCCAGTTCTGTGGATGTGCGGGGACCAGTTGATCGCCCAGCTCTGCCACAGACCTCCCGGGGGACTCTGGGCGAGCCGCTGTCCCCTCACTTCCGCTCAGGGAGACGCGCCAGAGGCCCGGAGAGGCATCCTCGGGGCAAGCATTTCATGGGCCCGGAAGAAACAAGCGCAGAAGAGTCTGAACCAAAGCGCAGCGTGGCGGCATCCCTAAAGCCATTTGACTCTCTGGGTATCAGTCAGTCACGATCCCTTTCTGATCGGCTTTGGAAAGGGCCATGTCTGCACGGCGCGAGTTCTTGTCAGCGGATGAGCCCGGGCGCCCCAGACTTACCGCCGCATCCAATCTAAGGACAAGTGTGGTTATCCCGCTACGGGCGGCGCCTGTTACCCTGAGCGGCTCTAGCCGGGAGCGAGTCCCACGGAGCAGAAGGGCCGCCTTGTGCAGAAACCAGGTTAGGGCAAGCAGGCCCTGGGTACTGAATGTCCCATCCTGTCGACTGTCGCGACTGGCTCCCTGTCATCCGCCTTGAGTCGCAGGGGGAAAGGCGGTCTATAAATAAAGCAAATAAGCACACCTGAGGGGAAGGAACGAGCACCCGCAGCCTTCCAGCGGACTGGGTCGCCCAAGACCAGAGCTTGGGAATTGTTGTTTGTGGACTTGGGCAGTGCGGCTCTCGACGGGGCTAGCATTAAAGAAGGGGGGTTAATATTTCTTAGAGAGGGTCTACGAGAACAGCCACGCTCTTGTAGGCACCGATCCGGGGCTCCACCCGCCCCCCTCCCCGGGCCAGCGTGGCCGACGCTGAAGAGCCGTCGGGGGGGGGGGGGGGGGGCAGGCCCTGCAGAGGAGCGCCGGCGCGTCCTGACGTCTTTTCCATTGAGAAAAAGCCTGCAGTCTAAGTCAAGTTGCTGCCTCCCTTCCCCCGCCGCCCAGTGAGAAATCCTCTCCGGAAGCAGGCAGGCCCCCCCCGGGGGGGAGCACGGCCAGCCCTTTTCTCTCGGGCGCCCCGGCTTTGAAGTCCAGTCCCCCCCCCAAGCCCCGGACAGCCGGCCTGGCAGGTCCTGAATGGCCCCTCTCTCTGCATGGAAGCCGGGCGGGCATTGCCGCGAGGCAGCGGACCAGATCCGCGCCGGGATCTCCACTCCCTCTGATCGCTGAGCTGGCGAGGGGAAGGGCGCCCAGCTTCATTCACAAAAACCGGGGCGGGGGGTGGGGGGAGGTGGAGAGACTCCTCTTCCGCCGCCGGGTGAGCGCCCGCGCCGGCAGAAGGGCCCCCGTGACGCCGCGACTGCCGCCGATGAATATTGCATTAGATGCCTCTGCATGGAGGCAAATGCCCGGCCAGCCCTCCTCGGCCAAACTTGCCCTGCCAGGGGCTGCCCCAGCGCCGCGGCCAGCTTCTCCCAACCCCCCTCCCCCCAGCCTGCCCGTGGGCGCCGCCGGGTGCCCCGAAGAGCCGAGCCAGGGAAGGCGAGGCATCCGGAGCGGCAAAAGCCAAGGCTGCGAAACGCCCCCCCCCCCCCGGGGGTCCTCCTGCGCAGCGCGGTCCGCAGCCCTGGTCAAGGCGGCCGTCGAGGCGAGGGGGAAAGGCGAAGATGCCGGCGTTTCCGTTGGGCTGAGAGAGCCCGGTCTCTTGCGAAATCCCCTTTTAAAAACAGCGCCCTGAAAATGACAGCTGGAACCCATTTGCACGCCAACTTCGCTTAGCCGCAACATTTTTTTTTAAATCGAACCTATGCTGACAGTTACTTACACACACACACACACACACACACACACACACTGACCTGTTCGTTTTACGTGGGGAAACTCTGCCTACATCTCATTCGAAGAAATCTAAGGTTAATTAAATTGACACCCTCGATCTTAAAGGGATGGTGGATCGCAGCAAGAGGCTATCTCACTTAGCAAAAAGTGACCTTTTCTTAAATCCTGCGTTGCAAAATGAATAATTTTCGGCTTTCCATTATCAATACCCCGATCTTTGCTTAGGAGTAAGACCCTCTGACTTCACCAGAACTGACTTCCAATGAACTTGTTTAGGATATAAGGGCAAATGTATATTTAGCCAGCTAGCTATTTACCTTATTGATAGTCCTCCTGTCTCACTGGGACTCAAGGCGGGTTACAAAGGAGTAAATACAATCATCAGGATGGGGCATTCAATTAAAAAAATGAAGTAGGATTTGAGTGACAGAACCAATCAGAAATATAAAAACAGAACTGAAGCAAGGCAAATTGTTAGCATTACACATGAAATGAAGAAAAAATGTGCAGTAGGATACAACTTAGATCTCCCCCTCTCTCTGTATATCTGTCATCAATCTATGTGGTGTAATTAAAATGTTTTAAAAACTAAACAATAACTAACTCAACTAAACAATAAAATGTCATAGAATTTGTTGTAAGACTCTGGTCCTTTTACTGCTCTTTGCTAGTGATTGATTGCGTTTTAGGACAACATACATTCAGTTTAACTTGCTGCATTTATTGTATATGGACACAATAAATAAACAATAAAGTTTCGAGGCAATAAGTGTACTAAACTTCTGCGCAATCCTATGCACAAAGAGAATTTATTCGATAAAATCCCATATAAAGATGGCTACTCGGAAGCAAAGCCCTGTTGCGTGGAATGGAACCAGTTCCTTTCAGGTTAAAGAGCTTAGATCGAGGTGATAAGCGGGGGAGAAACCCCTGAAACACAACTGCCAGACTTGGGGATGATTGCGGGGCTAGTGTGTTTGTGTGTGTGTGCGTGTGCCTGTGTGTGTAGGTGTCTCTCCCTGCTGGCATTTTGGCAAGGTAGAATTATTCTCTTTGAGGGGAAACCGTGTTCCACTGGAACACTTTACTACAAAACACATTCTACAAAATGCGGTATCAAAGCCTGATGAGAAATCGCCAAAGAGCATAGAAGAGGAGAAGCGCCCAGAAAAGCGCCAGTTGTTGAGGCTGGCAGGCAGGGAGGCCGTCCTCGGCCCATTCGGCTGCGCCAGGTGTGTGTGCCACTGGCATGGGGGGGGGAGGGGCTTGTGCAGCACCTTAGGCCGTTTTCCTGCGCCCGCCGATCTCCACCTAAACCCGCATAGGATCGGACTGCGCGTTGTATTATTGCTGCAAAGGGATCAGAAACCGGACTCCTCGACAACAGAATCGGTGCTCTGTTTAGCCCTCCAGGGTTTCTTTACAAATGGGTTTGCTTCTTATCTACTCCTCAAAAGCAAACCCGGGGAAACTTCGCCTGCTTCCGGCAAGATGCCTTCCTTTTCAGAAGGGTCCTTTCCCACCAATCTCTGATCCTAAGCATGTTTCTTCGAAAGCAAGCCCAACGCCCTTTTCAGAAGGGTTTATTTCTCTGTTTAGCGCGGGGAGGGGGGGGGCTACCTGGACTTGCGCTTAAACCCCCCAGACCCTGTCATCTCGGCGGAATTGGATGCGCACTTTCGGGGTGTTGGAAGACTTTGGGTGACTGGGCAAGGCACCCCCCACAGTCAGACACACCCTTGGGCATGGAAGGAAGCCCTGGGGCGATAAACACGGCAAATAAATATATAACTAAATCCCAGCGCCTCCTACTTAACTTAGGATCGGGGGCACAACGAAACGTGAGAGTCTACCTGGAGGCTTCCTGGCTGGCAGATTCTCATCACAGCCTGAAGCGCATCCCCCCCCCCCCCCCCCCGCGCGCCAGAACCGGAGTGACGCCAGTTTGGAAGGCGCTGGGGGCTCTCCGGGGACTCGCCTGTTTGCTGCTGTCAGCGGCATCCAGTCCTATGCGAAGCAAGGGGAAGTTTCAACGCCACTGGCAAACTTCTCCCCTCGGGGCCCTTTAGGAATTCAAACGATCTCTGTTAGCTGTTGTTACACGTTTTAAACCGACACCATTTTTTGAAAAAAAAAATACTCGGATTTTCACATCGATCTGGGCTGCACTGAAGTCTTGGGAATATTGCGAAAGGAGTATTTGCGTGTTCTCGTCCTCCGAGGATCGCCTCTCTCAAGTAGGAACAGAGAGGTTCCTGGTTAGTGAAGCCGAGCTGAGAATTCGAATTCCCCCTTCCCAAAATCTGTCTACATTTTCCCTCCGTAAACTCGCCAAGGAGACCAAGCCTCGCCAGATCTGCCAGTGAGACCGAAAGGACAAAACAGCCAAGGCCACCTTTGGCCGCCCCTTTTCCGGGACACCGACTCGAGGCAGAGTTCGGCCCCCGCCTTTAAACAGCTGTAACGTCGAATTCGGGAGACCATAAAGGAGGACGATGTGGTGGGGAGGCTGAAACTGAATTCAGGCCCTTAATGAGAGCGAGCCCCGCTTCTGTCTCCCGGTAACGGCGGAGGTGTAAATCCACAGGCGTTTCAGAGAATTAACTACAGTGGTGGGAAGTCTACGACCAGATCCCATTTCCCTTTCCTGGTCTCGATTAATGCTCCAACTGGGATAGAATTGCTAGACTTCACCGTCACAACAGAAGCTGTTATGTCTACAAGGATTAGCTCTTCTAAATCCCAGGAAAAACACATGAAACTTTATGCAAGACCCTTAAAAACGACGGGCACAGTCGTAGGAGGCTGCAGAAGGGGTAAGGGGGGGTTGCAGCGCCTATTATGAAACTTCTCATAAAATACTGAAATGAAGGACTAAAAAAAATAAAAATATTAAAATCCAAGTTTCAAAAACGTAAACATTTTTTCATGAGAAAGACACAAAAAAAGAAACAGACCACCAGAACTATCTCAAATCTTACTGAAAAATTAAATCGCAATATTTCAATTCTTTCTTTCTTTCTTTCTTTCTTTCTTTCTTTCTTTCTTTCTTTCTTTCTTTCTTCTTTCTTTCCTTCCTTCCTTCTTTCTTTCTTTCCTTCTTTCCCTAACTAACCTAGTTAAATCAATTATTTACTCCCTTACCCTATTAAAAGTGGTGAGAGGAAACAGAGCTCCGACAGCTGAGTTTTAGTTACCGTCTAACGGAATAGGCAGGCAGCATTCTAGAGGTCTTCAGGCCCAGGAAACTTCATGGGATTGTTTAGAATTCCTTGGGGGGAAAGACCAGAGCCCCGCTATATTTGTGTTACTTGTTGACTCCAAGTGCAACGATCCCTTTCACCAAAACTATGGTAGTAAATGGTCAGCCACGTTGGTCCCCAGATGAACTGGTTTCTGAAGCGGTGTTTGTGGTTTTCCTTCTACTGTTACTTTTGAGAACAGTAACCATACCAATGTCCGCTTTATCAGAAGCAAACAATCTCTGTTAATTTTACTATTGAACTTTGACAGTAAGCAAGGCGACTAGGAAAATGTTTTGCCAGAGTTGTATATATGTGTAGATAGAAAAACAAACAGAATGAATTTATATTTAGAAAAATGGTGGACAGGCAGGCAGGCAGGAGACAGGTAGGTAGGTAGCATGGAGGGACGGGAAAGTGGTCGGTCAGACTGGTAGATTAATGTGTGAGACAGTGATGCGCAGTGATAGGTCGTAAGATCTGTTTAGATGGAAGAGTCAGAGAAAGTGGGGCACAGTAACTGCACGATTGTCTTCCTTGTTTACCCACCTGAAACGGATCTACGTTTTAAGTTCTTTTCTGCCTTTAAAATATCAAGACCCTTTCTTCTTCTCGCCTACTCCTGGAATGACCCCCTTTCCCGTCTTGAAGCAGAGTGTTTAGTGAACTCTCTCGTCCTTCCTGAACCTTGTCCTAGCTTTGCTTGTAGTTCCCGGAGCGGGTTTGGGGTTTTTGTGCGTGTGTGTGTGTTTTGGTGGCTCCTCCTTGGGTTAATGCGGAATTTGATCTTTAGAGTTCTCTGTGCGAATGCAAACATTCTAGAAAGCTGCCCTTCGGAAGGAAATCCTAATATAAAAGCGAGCTGGGCTGATCCCGAGGCCATATCAAACATTCCCCTTGTCCTTGTGTAGGTCACGAACCTATAACAAGCTCGGGGGAAGGGGTCAAACTGGGAACAAGGTCTGGAGACTGGAACGGGGCTGGATCTGGCGCGTTTTCGGCAGGCACTATTAGGAAAGGAAGCCAGCCCCCCAGGTCGGTTCCCTCGGAAGCCGAGCTCAGGGGCTGGTGGTGAAAAGAACGCCAGCCTGGCTTCTTCACTTCTTTGGGATGCTCCGCCTAAACCTTTCTGTTCTCTGGAACGGCAGTGGGGCTTCACCCCGCAGGCCCAGCGCATCCCAACTAACTGGGTGACAGAGGGGAAGGGATCCTAGCAGCAGGCATTTAGGATCAAGGTGCAGGGAAGGGACCTTAAGCAGCGCCCTGAGAAATCGTGCCCTCTGCCATTCCTGGGGCACCACCAAGTAAGAACGGAGAGGATCCCAGTGGCAAATGCAGTGGCTTAAACTCGTTTTGAATTGAGCGGGTGGGAAGCGTCCGTGCCTGCCCCTGCGTGCGCGCTGAAAAGCCTGCCACAGCCATGATCGCGAAGGGAAGGAGGCGCCTTTCCCTGCCTTGCCATAGACATTGTTGGGACTCTTCTTGGATGTCGAGAGGGCTTCTGAGTCCACCCCCCCCCCCCCCCCGGGCCCCGTCTCGGACCCAAAGTTCATTCCCTGCGGTCTCAGGTGGAGAGCCCCAAACAATCCGGGCTCCCTTGCCTTTTCTGCCCTGCAGCTACAGGAAACGCAAGTTTAAACCGTTTCCTTTACGCCCTCCCCTTCCCGGGATAGGTTTGGAACCGCCCGTCGAGCGGCCTGAAACATGATCGGCTGCCCGAAGTCCAACAGCAAACCTCACACTAGGTGAAGTCGGAAGTAAACTCGCGGCACTATACTTTGTTGGGCTGGTGAGTCAAGTTTTGCACCCGCAACCTTGAACGCTACAGGTGACGGGGCGCGGGTGATCTTGGTGTTGGGCTCCAGTCAACCCACCGTTTCCAAGCAAGGGAGATGACCTTTCACCACTTCCCCTGAAATCTGTGCTCTCCGGTCAAAAGAAAGGAGGTGGGGAGGGAGAGGACAGAGGGGCAAAGTTTGGTGGAATGGAAATCCCCTCAACTGGAAACCGTGGTGCGGGCCAAGTATTTGCAGGCAAGATCCTCCCCTTCCGTTACACGACTTGGATCGGTCTGAATGGAGAGAGGCGGTTTTTGTTTGCTCGGTCTCATTTCTTTAAAAACGCCTCTTTTGCCCGGATTCTCTCGATGTCCGCCTTGACTCCTTGGAGCTGTCCCCTGCTGAGTGCTGGATCGGGAAGGATCCGGCCCAGGAGGCAGAACCGGCCCAGGATCTGCCCCATTCTCGCCTTTATTCTCTTCTGTCGTGCATCCGATGCCCCTCCTTGCTGATTTCGCTTTCAGAAGGATCAGGGCACCTCTTCCAACTGTGTGATAGACAAGCCCAGCGAGAGCCTGGCCTATCTAATTGCTTTCATTACTCCTAACTTTCAGCATATCATCCAGTATAAGCTGCTGGAGACAAGGTTAGCAGAGTCATGATACAAATCGCCCTGCTTTTAGCCCGCCTGTAGCATGACAGTCTAGCATTTCCATCAGAATTACAGGGCAAGCTACGCCATGCATGGACTAGCAGTTGGGGGGGAGGCAGAGAGGGAAGGGGGGGGGGAGAAGGCAGTGGAAATGTAACGCAAAACATTGGAGCTCCCAAATTTCTGCCTCTCAGAGCTACTCTGCAACAACACACGTGTGACAGGCGAAAGTGAACTCCGCGGGCCCGCACGCCTTCCAAGAGGCGTCTGATCAGTTAGGTGCCTAT
Source organism: Lepidodactylus listeri (assembly GCA_029233225.1). Lineage (NCBI taxonomy): Eukaryota > Metazoa > Chordata > Lepidosauria > Squamata > Gekkonidae > Lepidodactylus > Lepidodactylus listeri. Next base: position 13,757,591 of record JARCFY010000012.1, read on the forward strand.
CATAAATTCCCCAGTAAAATAAACTGGATTTTAAAGGCTGAAACGCTCAACCCAGTTATTTCTGAGGACTCCGATCAGAAACGTCTTTACCAGGAAGTAAAGGCTATTGGATTCACCCGTTTACTTCCGAGACATAACTTTAAAAATAATAATAAAAATAATACTACTAATAAAATTGTTTTCGGTTCAAATATTCGGGGGTGGATTTGGCGAAATAAGGTAGGTTGGCTCGAGAGACATTTGACGAAAATAGTCAGGGTGGGGGGGGAGGATTTGTTTCACGGTAGCCTGCCCGGCGATTGCCACAGCATAGCCTGGACTAGCGCTAACTTCGCCAAACCAATTTTTTTTTTGGTCCGTCCGTGTACCCACTTCCCCATCGTAAACATAGACCCTAAATACACCTACAAGTTGGTGGTGTTCGGGCTTCATTCGAAAATTCGTGTCGAGGTTTTAAAAATGGACCGAAGGTTCGGCATCTGGGGGAACTATTTTCTCTCGGCCTCTTCCCCCGCCCCCTCCAGTTAGCCAAAAGCCCTTTTCTTGCAATAAAACTGGGATTGAAGCCGGAGGACCATCAGTTTCCATCACTATTTTGTATACAGCCTTTGTTCGTGTCCTCCTTTGGACTAGACTTATTTATATCTATATATCTATCTATATCTGTATCTATCTATATCTATCTATATCTATATTTATATATAAATAACTATTGTTTGGTAGTTCTGCAGCCTGCAGTTGAGACTGTTAAGAGCGTCAAGATAATGTTAACAAATAGAAATGTTCAAGTGTGGTCAGCGCTAAGTGACAAGAAGCGTTACCTGATACTCTGGGCAGCTAGTGTTGACTTCAAGATATTTTAAGCTCCACTCAATAACTTGGGGTCCGCCCTGCAGCGAAATATTTGAAGCGCAACACCTTGGACACGTTTAATTATGGGGTAGCCGCAAAGCTAGGGCTTCCAAGTAATTAGAAAATACTTCTTGGGAGACAGCCTAATCGCTTTCCATGGGGCAGTTCGAGAAACTGACCTCCAGGTGCTGAGTAGAGCCCTGGCGCTCCTGATCGGGAGGACTCGCTCGCTTTGTATGTGCCCGCCTACTGCAAGCTACACAGGATTTTTAGAAGCAACTTTTGAAAGCCACGCCGAGGGGCTACAGTTGGGCGATACAACAGCAACGGATAGACCGAGTCCGGCAGGCTGGACTTTTGAGTTGCAGCAACACGTGCTGGGGGGGGGGGGGGGTGTCCCCAAGGAAAAAAAAAAGATTATATTTCCCTGATTGCTTCCCGCAAACTCCAAAACATACACATCGATCCTAAACACGTTTACTGGGAAGTAAATCTCTTTGATCCAAGTGAAGCTCCTTTCCAAACGCATTTGTGTAGGGCTGAAGGAGCGTTGACTCCTGGGGAGTAATGCCATCAATTTTTTAAAAAATAATCGACAGGGCAAAAGGAGCTTCGCAGTTTGCTCAAATACCCGGTGCCTTCGGTCGCCAAGGGTTTTGCATTCCCCAGCTGAGTCCAGCTGTCGGGGGCTAAATATAGCCCATGGTTGACGGAGCTAAAATGAAAACAAAACAAAACAAGACGCCGAAACAACGGCGACGGAGGTGTTCGCAGATCTAGCTTTGGCTTTTCCTTGCCTTCTCTTCTGTCTGATGGATGTAATCCCCCCCCGCCCTTGCTTCGTTCTTATTTAAAGCTTAAGCACCACCACCACCCGGCCCCGAAGGCCGCCCGAAGCTGGGCTGGAACCTGCTGAAGCCCCGTCCGGAGAGGAACCAGGTAGTACTGTCCGGGCTCCGGCCCTCAGCCGCGCTGGCCTCCTCCTGGCCTCCCAGTCCTGGCCCACCACTGCTTCCCCTGCCTCGCTCTCCTCCGCTCTTCGCTCCTTCCGCTTCCGCGGGCCTCTCGGATTCCCTGCGCTGCTGCCAAGGTGCCTCTGGAGCGGAGGGCCAGGGAGGGAATTGGCGGAAGGGGCCGCAGCAGCTGCCTGGACTCGGCTGTTGATGTTTTGGCTTCAGGTTTGGCTTTGGCGCTGGCTGGCTCATGGATCGGTCCCCGCCTGCCCCGCAATAGTTTGTGGGCAGCATTCCTTTCTTTCTTTCTTTCTTTCTTTCTTTCTTTCTTTCTTTCTTTCTTTCTTTCTTTCTTTCTTTCTTTCTTTCTTTCTTTCTTTCCTCCCCCCCCCCCCCCAGTGTTTTAAAGCGGCACTAACTCTCCTACGCTTCGCTGCTCTTTGGGCGACTTTCATAAATTCGAGAGCAGCCAAGCAAAGATCCCGCGGATGACACGGGAGGAGATGAAGAGTTGGGTTTCGTCTGCGAGACTCCAGGATTGGTGCAGAGAGAAATCCTTAGCAGACCGAAGGAGGAAGAAAGGGGGCTTGGTCCACGGAAGGATCCTGCCTGGATCTACTCGTCAGGATCCGAGTAGACTCTACTGCAACCTTTGGATCTGGATCTGATAACAGTCTGAAGAGGCAATTAGTGTGTGTGTGTGTGTGTGTGTGTGTATAATCTCTGTCACTTGATTCTTTTGGTGAAAAGCGCTTGGGGGAAGGGGAGGCCCACGCCGCGCTGCCTGTCAGTGGGAAACCTCTCTGTCTGATATTGTTTTTGAAGTTGGAATAAATGATCAAAGGCTCCTGTCCAGTTTCCAGTGGAATGATTCAATTACCATTCCGCCTTATGTTTATTGCACTGACGCTACCCGGAGTAACAGCCGCGATGCAGGCTGGCGGCGTTTTTGTTTTGTTTTGAAAACAAACATCCACGGGAACTCCCGACCCGATATTTGGCCGTCTTATTTTGCAGGCTGAGCTCCGACTCCACAAAAGGGGAGGCGCGGGGGGGGGGGGAGGGTTGCGTGAGGAGAAACCTTAAGACAAAAAAGACGGAAGGAACCCGCCAGGGAGCGAGCGGCCGCTGGAAAAATTAACCGCCTCTGATGCCTTGGCTCTCCTCCCCCTCCCCCCGCAAAATAAACCGGGAGCACAAAAAAGTCCCTTTGTATCGCACGGGTTCATTTAATATTATTTATGCATTTTTGCAAGGAATTGTGGGATGCCGTCCCCTCGCTTTCAGTCTTCCTCCCCTTCTCCCCTCCCAACTCCAAGTGTAAACAATATGCATTTTTAAAATATGCATCTCTCTGTACGGGAAGCACCCCGGAGTCCTCGATGACTCGGACAAAGGTGCAGAAAGGAGCAGATCAGCCACGCGAGAGGTGACGAATCTACCCCTTCTTTAGAGGTCGGAGGCATTTCTGCATTCCTTCTCTTCTTCTTTTTAAGATAAAAAAAGGCTCTGGAGCAGAGAGGACGCTGCAGCTTTAAAATCAGGGGGCGGGAGCCGAGCGAGAGCGAGAGCAGGGAGGAGGGGGCCGCTCCTGTCATTTACGAGAGTGCTACTGTATCACGTGTGGGAAAGTCTTTTCTCCCATTGGCCAAAGGCACGTGTCTAGGATACCGGCCTTGCAACGTCACTTGAGGGGCTCTATTAAAAATAAGAACAAAAATCCAGAGTGAAAGTATTTCAGGTTCCGTTTAAGTGGCTTCTAAATTTACCTCGGCGCTCTGCAGACAGCCCGGGCGAGCCGCCGAGGATTTCCTGCCCGTCTCCTCCAATGCGCCTCGGAAGGGCCGGCTGGCCACGGGGGCGCGAGGCAGAGAGCAGCGGCGGCGCCCGTCCAGATGCCCGTGCGCGTCCCGAGGTGGCTGCCGCTGCTGCCGCTGCTCCTGCGCGGGCTCTAGCCCGGCCGATGCGGCTGCCTTGACGGACCGACCGACCGACCGACCGACCGACCGCCCCCCTTCGGCGGCCAGGATCCCGCGCGCCGCTCCGGAGCCGCCGGGGAAGCGTGGGGGCGGGGGCGGCGGGTGCCAGTCCCCCCCTCCCCATGAGGACGTCGCGGGGCCGAGGATGCCGGCGGGGTCTCCTGCAGGACTGAGAGGCTCCGGAGGGGCAGCGGGGAGAGCCCGCTGAAGAAGCCGGAGACGCTGCCCGGAGCTGCGCCCCAGCGCTCCCCTCGGCCGAGCCGCGCTTCTCTCGCCCTCTCCCGCTCGCTCGCTCGCGCCCCGGCCGGCTCCCAGCCTGGATTGGGCTTGCCCAGCGGAGACCGGCGCCAGCGGGGTGCGGGGCTGGGGGGACCCGAGCTGAGCCGCCCCGAAGCGCGCCCAGACAAAAGGGGACGCCGCCGCCGCCGCCGGGTGGGGATTCCGCGGGCGGCATGGAGGAGTCCGAGCAGCGCCCCGGCGAAGAAGGCGCCGCCGAGCAGCAGCCGCCGCCCCAGCAGCCGCAGCCGCAGCAGCAGCAGGAGGACTCGGGCAGCGGCAGCGACGGGGAGCCCAGCCGGCGACGGGCCCTGCTCCTGCCCCGGGGGGCGCTCCAGGCGCCGGGCAACCACCCCCACCAGCACCCGCCGCACCGGATCACCAACTTTTTCATCGACAACATCCTGCGGCCCGAATTCGGGCGGAGAAAAGACTGCGGCTCCGGCACCGGCGGCTCCAGCCCCGAGCAACCGCCGCCCCAGCAGCTCCTGGCCGCCCGGAGTCCTGCCTCGGCGCCGGCCTCGGTTTCCCCGGCCGAAGGAGGCGGCGGCGGCGGCGGCGGCGGTTCCAAAGCGCTGGCCGCGGCCAGGAAAGGGGGCGACTCGGGCGCGCTGGAGGGAACGCTCAAGTCCCGCGGCGGAGGCGGCGGCGGCGGCGGAGGCAGCGGCGGCGGGGGGGGGGATCTGTCGCTCAGCTCCGACTCCGACAGCTCGCAGGCCAGCGCCTTCCCCGGCGGGCAGCCCATGCTGTGGCCGGCCTGGGTCTACTGCACCCGCTACTCGGACAGGCCTTCCTCAGGTAAGGCGGCGGCGGCGGCGGCGGCCCGGATCCCTCGGCCCCACCCCCACCCCCACCCCCACCCCCGGCGCAGGCAGGGATCGGAACTCCCTCCCCCCCCCGCGCGGGGGGGGGTCTAGGCCGGCGGGAGCTGCCGGCGAGCCCCGCACAGAGCAGGCTGTCTGGGGAGGCCGAGGAGAGGGCTCCCAGGTGCTCCCCCCTTCTCTCCGGGAGGGCCCCGAGCGCGGACTTGGCTCCCCCGACTGCTTGCAGGCCTTGAAACCCGCCCGCCGCCTCGTGGGGTGCCCAGAGAGCTCGCTCCCCTGCCCGGCCTTGCGGGGCTCGCGGGAGGACGAGGGAGCCGGCCGAGGGGGTTCTTGGGGAAGCCGAGGGTGCCGAGCCGTGCCCGGGGAAGGGGGAGCCCCTCCTGGAAGCCAAACCCGGGCCCCCTTCCCCCCCTCCCGCCGGAGGCCCCGAGCGCCGGCTTTGGTCCCTTCTCCGGCCAGCACGGAGGGGAAATCGCAGCCCCCCTCCGTCTGACGTCATCGCTGAAAAACAATCGCCCCCCCGCCCCCCCCCCCCGCCCCCATGTTTGGTTTGGTTTGGTTTGGTGTTTCCAGCCAGGCCGAGCTTTCCTCTCTCCGTCTGTCCGGAGCCCTTCGGAGTTCAAAGGCGCCGGGGCTCTTCGGCGGCCGGGTCCAGTGCCCGCCCGGGTCGGAATGGGCTCCATTGTTCTCCGGGCCCTCCTTTGTTAATCTTTAATTGCGGCCGAGCGAGCGGGAGCCGCACAAAGGGGCCGGCCGGCCGGCCGGGAAAGTTCCGGCGGTCGGCGGAGGCCCGGGAGGCTGCGGCGGAACCGCGCCGAGAGCAGCACTTCGGCGCTTATTGTTCGGCGTGTCGGTCCGTCTGTCGGGAAAGGGGACCGAGTCCCCAACAAACGTGTCGCTTGGGATCTTCCCGGATCGAGTAAGGAAAGGGGGGGGGGGTCTGTGAACACCCTCGGCTCAATGGCGGCGGGGAGAGCCGGCCTCTGAGGCGTTTGACGCGCGGAAACGGAAGGCTGCGGGCTCCGCTTGGGAAGGGGACGAAAATGCCCTCCGCCGCCGCGGTCTGCCTCCGAAGGGCGCAAGAGAGAAGCCCCCGGGGGGAGAGAAAAGTCGGCCCCGGGGATTCGTTTCCCGAGCCTGGAGAGGAAGGGGGGGCCGCCTGGCCCTCCCCCGCTTCCCCGCTCGCTTGATTTCGGTCCGGTCGGGGGGGGGGCTGGCCCGGGTCTTCCTCCGAAGGGCCCCCCCCCCCCCAGCCTCCTCTCGCCGGCGCTTTTGCCGTTCCGGCTGGTTCCCCTCCTCCGCCCCCCCGCCCTCGCCCCCTCGAAGCGGAGGGAGGCCTCCTCTCCAGCGCGGGGCTCCGAAGGGGGGGGGCGGGCGGGCGGGCAGCCTTCCCCGGGCCGGGCCGGGCCGGGCCTTGCCTTGGCTGGGAGCAATAAGGCCCACGTGCCCGCCTGGCTCTCCAGGCCGCCGAGGGTGGGAAGGGGGCCGGGAGAGCTGTCAAGCGGTAGGGTCCCTCTGGCGGAGACGGAAAGCTGGCCCCAAGGCCGACGGACGCCTCGGCAAGCCCAGGCAAGGAAGGGGGCCAGAGGAGGCCAGCGTCCCGCCCTGGGGCACAAGCCAGTCGCCAACGCGACAGGACGCGGCGAGCGATGAGAGGGGCGCCCCCTTGCCCAGCCCCCCGCCAGCCCCCCCCCGGCGCCTTTCTGCAGCCCAGGCAGAGGGGCAGGCGCCCCACCCGCGGAAACACAGAAACACTGAACTTGAGGGGGGAGCGGGGGGGGGGAGGATGCAAGGCACTGGCGCCCTTCTGAAGCCCCCCGGGCCCGAAGCCGCCTCCTTCCCGTCTGTCGGAGGGGGAGGTTTCTGCGGAGGTGGGGCAGGAAACAGAGCCCCCTCGGCCAGCAGCTCCCCATGGCAACCCTAGGGGGTGGGGGGGGCTTTTGACTCCCCGCCAGGCGTCTCGGGCTTCCCGAACGAGCACCCGGGGCACGCTGGGGGCACCCCCCCCCCGCCCCGGGCCAGCGAGAGAGAAGGGGCACGTAGGCGAGGAAACCCGAGGGCGCTGGAGAGTCTCCTTCTCCCTGTGCTGCTAAACGGAATCCCGCGGCCCAGGCCGGGGCGGGTCTGTTCGGGGCGCCCTTCCTTCCTTCCCTTCCTCCCTCCCTTCCGCAGCGCCCGCGTTCACCCTCTCTCGCTCTGTTGTCTCCTCCTTCCCCCGCCCGGGACCGCAGGCCCCCGATCCCGCAAACCAAAGAAGAAGAACCCCAGCAAGGAGGACAAGCGTCCCCGGACGGCCTTCACGGCGGAGCAGCTGCAGAGACTCAAGGCGGAGTTCCAGACGAACCGGTACTTGACGGAGCAGAGGCGGCAGAGCCTGGCCCAGGAGCTCAGCCTCAACGAGTCGCAGATCAAGATCTGGTTCCAGAACAAGCGGGCCAAGATCAAGAAGGCCACCGGCAACAAGAACTCCCTGGCGGTTCACCTCATGGCGCAAGGACTGTACAACCACTCCACAGCCTCGAAAGACGGCAAGTCAGACAGCGAGTAGACCTGGGGGGGGGGGGGGGGGGGCGCTGGGTCAGCCGGGGGAGGGGGGGGGAGGGGGGCCAGTCAGAGTTTATACAATGCAATAATTTAATGAGGAAAAAAAACAGAAAACAACAACCACAAAAACAAATAAGGGCCAGTAAAGACTATACCAGCATAAATAGTGGGAAATACTGTGTATTAGATATAATTCTGCAATATTCTGTGTATATGTGTACATAAATATATATAATTTACAGGTAACGTGTTGTAAAAAAATCCGAAATATCTGATTATAAAATATTTTTTTGATTTTTTTTTGGTTCGATGGAAATTTTAGATGCTATCTTTATCAATTTTTTTAAGAGCTTAAGTTACCTTTTTTAAATAGACTTAAGCACTGTTTGAAAGGGGCATTGGACATTGTTTTTTGAAATTCAAAATATTAAAACAACTTTTGCTGACGTCCAAAGATTTTTATTGCTGCATTTCACGAGACTGTGAACCGAATAAATAGCTCTCCTATTTGTTCTACGAGTTCTACCGTTTCTTTCTCTCCTCCTCCCCCCCCCCCCGCTTCACTCTCGCGTCTCGGCCTTTGGGGTGGGGATAGAATGGGCTTTTCAGCGCTGGACTTCGTCAGTATCTGACGGAAAGAAACCCCGGGGGCGGCGAGAGAGCGCCTTCCGCCCGGGAGCCTGCAGGTGCCATTGGCGAAGCCCAAACGGGGAAGGATTGGGGGGGGGGGGGTTGTTACTCGGCAAAGGCTGGGAAGCCAACCGTGGGACAGGCTCTTCGGGGGAATCTGGCTTTCCGTCCCCTCCCGCTTCCCGGGAGCTTGGTGGGAAAAGTTTGGAGAGGAATCCCGGGAAAGCTCCCTGTTCGAGAGGAGGGCAACTTTTCCTTGCTCGCTGACGGCCGAGAGGCCTTTGCCCGCTGCCAGAAGCCCCGCGCTTCCGAGGCCGTGCCCGGGGAGTCCCTGGGTTCTCCGCAGCCAGCTTCGCGGGTGTTTGGCTTTGCCTCTTGCTGGCTGTCTCAAAGGGGGTGGGGGTGTCTTTCAGCAGCTCGCCCCGAAGCTGGAGCCGGCCAGGACTTTGCACAAAGCCTGGGCGTGTGTGTATGTGTGTGTGTGTGTGTGTGTGTGTAAGGGGGTGTGTGTGCAAAGGGGAAGTCTGCATCACTGCTCCTTTCAACGCGAACGTGGGACAGCGGAGGCCTTCCCAGGCAACCGGCCTGCGCCGGTCCAGGGGCTTCGGCGAAAAGAACAAATCCAGAGGAAGAGGGCGGGGTGGGGTGGGGAGAGGGCTCCGTTCAGCCCCGCTGACTTCTACTGTGCTGGAGGATATGGGGAGGGGGGCTGCAGCTGAAATGCTTCCCTTAGGAACGGTGCAGTTTTATTTCCTGCTGCACTCTGTCTTGAAGGCCCGAAAAGGGGGACGGTTTCCAATGGAGCCTGTGCTTAACTTCTAAATGATGAAGGGTTTGAAAGGGCGATTTGGGTTGTTTTTAGTTTTATTCGTTGCCTCTTCTCTGTCCTTCATTTTTAACCCTGAATTCTAGGTGAGGTGTGATGAATCTCAGTGTTTTTACATATTCTCATTTTCTCTCTCTCTCTCTGTTTGTGTGTGTGTGAGAGAGAGAGAGAGGGAAAGAGAGAGAGAGAATTCTGATTGTGATCTTTGACCCAAATCTCGATTTCGCCTCCCCTCCTGGAAAAAGTGTCCAAAATATTGGCGTAGAGGCAGGAGAGCCCGGCATGGGATTCAGGACTCTAGTCGCCTTTTTTTAAAAAATCACTCCTTGCTTTTGCCTTAAAACCTCTCTTTATGTTGCAATTATAATCGACAGGCGTTGTGTACAGCAGTATCAATTTTGGAAAAAGAGAAACAACTTGTGAAATCAATGCTGTAATTTTGAATTCTGTGACTAACCACCCGTTGCTTAGGAGACAGAATTCAATGGGTTGCCTTTTAGTAAAAAAGCAAAGGTGTTTTTCCCCCTGTTCATAGAACACGTGAATTTTACGACTTGCAGTATAAAATATTTATAACTTTATGAAATATGAATGTTTCTGATTTACAACTGTGGTCTCAAGACTGTGGACATTTTCACTCCATTTTATGTGTTTAAATCTTTGAAAACGGCATGAAATAAAAAAAAACCCAAGTTTATTATGAAATTTGCCATGCCTACATCAAAACCTCAGACTGGAGCAATACATAGTCCTGAAGTGGCATTGTTAAGTCCTAAGAGAATTGTACGCAGGTGGAAGAGAGTTGTGAATGTCAACTGAAAAGAAGGAGAATTTATTTTGTTTTTGCTGCCAGGCGGTTAATCGATTTTTTTGCATAATTAACACTGCAACCCTAAGCACATTTGCTAGAGAGTAGGCCCCATTCAGCTCAATGGGACTTCTGGGAAGCATGTTTAGGAGGGCACTTTAAGAAACTTTAGACAACTCATCTACATCAGAGGTCAGGGCGGCCATTTTTTCTAAAAAAACTCACACACGCGACCCTGTTCAGGACTAGCAATATATGGCTGTAAAAAAGAAAAAAATGGCTGGTTCGACATGTCCTCTATATAAAGTGTAACATCATCCTCTTTTTAACGAAAGTATAAATATTTTAATGTCCGAACAGTTGGAAAAGTAATTTGCAGTAAAATCCTAACAGAGTTACATGCTTGTAAGCCCATTGACTTCCTTGGGTTTAGAAGACCGTGATTTATTTTGGATTGCAGTGTTAGAAACCGTGCTCGCACAAAACCATGAGTTATGCAAACGTGTAAATATTATTCTGTGACAGGAAAACCTTATTCGTACTTAAAAGTCCTGGGGAGGAGGCAGAAATCCATGTCCTTCGCATTTGCTTCAGTGCAGTAAAGGAGATTTAGTTTCCGGATAGCTCAGCCAATTCTCTTCAGTCTGCGAAGAGAGAAACAGGCCGCCCAGACCATCATGAGACCTTAGTACGGCTGCATCAGTTTAGCACTGAGACGTTATTCCAGTCGAGAAAAACTCCCAAATAAATAGTTGGTGACTCTCTGAGCCCGGCAAGTACCCCACACCTTTTGGCTTCCTCGTCTTGGCGCCGCCTCCTGAAGCAAAAGCAGGCCGGAGTGAGTGCCCCCGGTCAAGCCCTCGCCAGGGGTTCGGAAGCTCAGAGCCAAGATTCTGGCGGAATGGCCGCCGCCTCTGTGGCCTCAAGCGACCGAAAAAGGCTCTGCCGGCCAGGCCGAGCCGTTCTCGGAGGGGGAAGGCCCAGGCTTGGAGGAAAGCGTCGCTGTCCGCGTCACATTCCCGCCGAGCTGCGTTCCAGGCCCCCGCAGTGGGCAGCAGCACCGAAGGCGCGCGAACTCCAGCACCGGCAAGTACGCGGCAGCCAAAGCGGTGCGTGGGGGGGGGGGGGCAACTTTAGACCACAGAACTGTTTATTCGGGAATCAGTCTGGTTGTTCGGTCAGGCGTGCGCCCAAGTAAGCGTGGTCTCTAGCATGGCGGCCTTAAAAACGCCGGCTGTTCCTTGTCCCTAGAGGCAGGTGCCCGAAGGCCCCCCACTTGGCAGAAGTCTGCTGGAGGAGTCAGCAGCACCCGGAGGAGAGAGAAAAGGGAGGCAGACTAGTTGGCTGCGGAAGACGCAGCAGTCCAGTGGCCTCTTGCAGATACGGATTCTATCGCGAGCTTCGGCCGGTCGGGGCTCGTCGCTTCAGCTCGGAAGAAGCGGGCTCTGACTCCCCCGTCGGGAACAAAGTCTTTAAGGTGCCATCGGGGTTACATTGGGCTACAATAGGCTGACGCCACTACCAATGCTCCCGCTAAGCTGTGGAGACTTGTGAGCAAAAACTCTACTCTGTGAGCTACTGGCAGTAAAGTTGAGAGTGAGCGATTTGGCTGCTGCATCGCTGAGTTTGCTCTGGAGCCCTCCTTCCTGAGCTGAGACACAAATGGGAGAGCCAGATGATAAAAAAAAAAAAAAACAATGAGCTAGCTCACACTGACTCAGCTGAGAGGGAACACTGGCCGCTACCCTTCTGGCAGCTCGAGCGTCTAGTCGAGGACTCCACAGAGCTCGCCTCTGGCCCAGGCCCGCGGAGAAGCAGGCAAAAAAAAGCCGAGGCGGCCAAAGGGCCTCCTGGCCTGTCCACGGGGGGCGTTGACCGGGAGTTTCAGCCATTGCAGAACTGGATGGCCGGTGGAGGGGGAAGCCAAGCCCCAGCCACGTCGTGGCACTTTTGTTTTCCGAACTGCTGCAGCGGCAGGTCGACACGGCACCCCGACTAAATCGCTACACTCAAAGCGATCCCATCACTGGCGGTGGACGATGGTCGCGGGAAACGATGCCAGTTTTGAAATCATGGCATTTCTTTGATTCTAGCGATGCCTGTGTCCAGATTTTCACGAGCGGGCTGGCACACACAGTTCAACACACACACGATGAACCCGCGCCACAGCCTGGGGCTTCTATGCGAGACAAATGCAGTCCCACACTGCCATCAGGGCGGCCGAATCGATTCGACTTCTCCAGTGGATCAGGCAGCGACCAAGGAAGGGGCTCAGGGCGGTGCAAGGCTCCGCTCGCAAAGCACCTGAAATTTACCAAGTTTAACCCCCCCCCCCCCCCCCCAGCAACTTCCTGAAAGAAATGAGGCGCTCAGGCATCTCAGTTTTTCCTTGGGAGGCGTCACTAGCTTCCACAGAATTTACTTCCAAATAAACACATGAAGGGTAACGCCTTTAAGGCGTCGAAGACACATGTGTGTTTCTTTTCCTTTATTTTTCCCTTTGGCTCCCCAGGCTTTTAATGGCGTTCTTTCCCAGCAATCACAGATAATGGCGTTTCTGATTAAAGCCGATGCCTTCAAACGGGAAGCCTGATGAGGAAGTACTATCAGGAGACTGGGCGTGATTGGCTAAAAGCCTAATCATGTGCCATTAAGTTGAATATGGACCCGAACTTTGAGCAAGGAGGTGGTTTCGTAAGCAATTTCTGTTTCGACGCTGCAGTCTACGGAAAGCATCGCGCCTCGGCGGGAATATTGCAATCGGTAAGGTCCCACTTAGGCAATGCTCCACGACATCGCCAGGCACTATATATGCAAATATCCTTGCCCTATTGTGCCATAGGTAGGAGGTATGATGGATTCGCTGGCTGTTTACACTGGTGTAGCCGTCTCCGAGTAAACGGGGCTACTTCTGCTCAAAGGGTCACCCCGTGGCCCCCTTTGAGGGTGAAACTATTTAGCAAGCTCGGGGTTGTGGCAAAAAGTCATTCTGTATCCCGCTGATTTAATATCCGACCTGTCTCTTCAATCCCCGCCCATGCAGCTATCCAAAGTGCCCCTGGGAGAGCTGGATTGCCAGACTAGCGCTTCTGACGATTAGGTGCTCAGGAGAAGGTTCAAAGACGGTGGCAAAGCAGGCCCAGCTCAATTTCGGAGCCAGGCGCCTCCAGTTCAGCGAACGCGTCAAAGCGCCGCGCATTTCTCAAGGAGCTGCTGCGCTGAGGCACGTTTTCTCCCAGACGGGCAGGGCAAAATAAACGACACAACGACAGCGGACAAAATAGCATCTCCAGAAGCATCAGACACGCGGCGGGGAAAGCCCGGGCAATAATGAAAGGGAGACTTTCTAGGAGTCCGGCCGAGGGCCCGAAAGGCCCTGGAGCCATTCCGCTTGGGGGTGCCAATTTTAGCCACCGGAAGCCCCCACCATTTCTGTAGAGTCTTCTCACCTTTCTGGAAGCCTTTTGTGGGAGAAGGATGTGGTGGAATGGCACTAAGTCGGCCCCGCACACCCCCGGCTCCTTCCCTCCCCCTCCAGTGTGGCTAGTTGGGCCCCAGCTAGGAGCTCCCCTCCCCTCCCCGCCTCCTTTGACTCGGGGCAAGGCCATAGACCAGGCCTCTGGCGGCGGCGGCGGCAGGGGGGCGCGGCACAGATTTCTCCCCCCCCCCCCCCCCCGGGTTTGCCTTCCACAAGCGCAGTCCTCGACGCAACTGGCTCAGGCATACTTTCACAAAGGTTGCAACCCGTTTACTCCGCCGAAGTCCTATTCCATTCAGAAGGGCTGCTCGAGCCGTCGCAGGCTCAGCATCCGAGGGCCTTCGCTGCTGGGCCGCTTTTCCAGGAACCCTCGCCTCACATCTTTCCTTGCCCGCTGCCATCTCTCGGTAGCGCTCTGAACAGGACGCGCCGTCGCCGGTGGATTCTTTCCTCAGAAGCCCCCGGGGGGAGGAGGAGGAGGAGAGGAGGAGTTGACCCGTCTGAGAGCCGAGCGCGGCGGCCTCCCGGCGGCCCTGAGACTGATCCCGCCGGTCCAGAGACGCCCGGTCCAGGCCCCCGCTGCCCTCCAGCCGACGGCCCCCCTGCGTGCCACGTGAAAGGCCCAGAGAGTAGCTCTCTTCCTAGAGACGCCGGCGGCAGGCAGGCAGGGGAGAGTCCGTCGGCAGCGACCGTGGGGAGGGGGTGGGTGGGACTGGAGGCCGCCGCGGAGCCGATCAGCTGGTCGGAGGCAGAACTGCCGGCAAAGCCCGGCGAGCGCCATTGAGAAGAGGCCGCTCCTTCGACGCCCCCCCCCCCGCCAGCCCCGCCTGCCGGATCTCCTTCGGGCAGCCTGCCCAGGCCCAGGTTGCGGGCGGGGGGGGGGGGGGGAGACTCGGCTTCTTCAGCCCCCTCCTCCTGGCCCTGGCGGCGGCGCTGGAGGCTGGAGCGGGAGCAGCCCGGCTGCCCGGCGGCAAGGGGCTTTCCGGGCCTGCGCGCCTGGGCTCTCTTGCTGGGGGCAGTAGCCGCTCCTCCGCCGCGCCGCCCCTCCCGCCAGAGGCCAAGCGCCTCGGAAACCTCGGACGGCGCCCGGTCGGGCCGCCTTCAGCCGGGAATGACTTCCGCGCGTTCCCTCGCCGCGATCACGACGAAGAGGCAGAGCCTGGCCGTCGAGGAACGGGTCCTGTCTCTCAGAGTCCTGCCTCTTTCGGCGCCCGCCCGCCTCCCCTCCTGCCCCGCGGGCCGCAGAAGCTGGCCGTGCCTCCTCCCCTCCCGTCGTGGGCGCCACCAGCCAGAAGTTCTTCCCCCCCCCCGCCCCGGTCCCTTGGCCAGTTGTGGACAGCGGTGGCCCCCCAGCCCGCCAAAGGCCGCTTCCCTTGGCCGTGTGGCGCACGCTGTGGGCGGGAGGCACCGGGCGGGAGCAGGCGCCGAAGGAAGCTGCGCAGATTTCCTTTAAGCAGGGGCTTTCCCTGGCACATAGGCGCAGGAGTGCGTTCCTGCCTTGAGTTGCCTCAGTTTGTTTCTAAGGCTGCCGTCACACGCACTAAACAATCCACTTTGAATCCACTTTCGAACTGGATGTTGCCAGTTCACACTGTAAAAATCCAGTTTGAAAGTGGATTATTTAGCCTGTGTGACCACAGCCTAATACTGCCGGTTAGTCAGACTCTCCTGCATTGATCTCCCCCCTCTGCTTTTTTTTTTTTTTTTTTTTTTACAGCTAGTGGCCAGAGACCTCACTTC